>JBAMCJ010006542.1:0-26766 GCA_037075205.1 Drosophila prostipennis
CCTAATAAAGCTGTGAAGCTGTTTTCCTGAAAGTGCAATTATCGTCAGAAAGAGACACCTGGGGTCACAGGTACGTACCAAGATCTGCGCCTGCTCAACTCCTTGTGCATCCTCAAAATCTTGGGTACTTGCGAACCCGGTGATCTAGCCTGGCGGTTAGGGGGAAGCCCCTCCCGCGTCCTCCGAGTCACGCAACTTTCTCTACAAACGGCCCCTCGCTCACAGTTTCCACCAGTCGCTTTTTATCCTCCCGCGTTTTCCTGGTAAACAAACGCCAGCTGATAAACAGGGTTGGAAAGCGCCGAGGTTAACAGCGAACTAACAGCGCCGCGCGTAACAGCACACTGCTTGCTAACAGTGCGACTGATCGCAGTGCTGGAGTGCATGCTCAGTGGCTCCAAAACTGCGCTGTTAAAATAATTTCCAAACTTGAATTTTCTCTAAACGGCCTAGACAATCGCATCCCCTGTATAATTCCTACCTTGCTCCTGGGGAGAAAATTAGCTAAAGGCCAAGGTACTGGCTAATTCCCAACCCCCCCGCCGCGGCGGCGCCTAACTAAACGGGGCACTGGGGACCGAGCCGGAGCGGTATACCTCCCATCGGGCCAATACTGGGGGAAATCCCAGTACGTCGAGGGACTCCCAATGGAGCAGGTAGCGAAGACCGGGTGGAAAGAGCCTGCTGGCCTGGATGACGGGACCCAAGCACTGGCTGTAGCCAGGGCCGAAGAGGAGCTTATTAAAAAGTTCCAACGCATGAAGCAGAAGGTGCAACGGTCGCCCCCTGGTCCGGCGCCGCCAACCGAGCCGCACCCAAAGTCAGCACCGCCAAAGGTGGACGGGCCTATTTTCGTCTTTGGCGGTAACGAGGAGGAGTCGAATACCCCCCAAAGAGGCAGAGACCCCACGAGCCCCGATGGGAAACAACCTGCAGCCGAGAAGAAGCAACGGGTCCAAATGAGCGAATCAGCCCTAGCTGAGGAGCTGGGTAAAATGCTAGACGAGATGATCCGCAAGTTCACGGACACCAAGGGCAACAACAAGAAAGTTGTTCGACATGTCACGCAGGCCACACTCTGCAGGAAATGAAGGCGTTGCAGGTCGAGGTCAGCGAGAGGTTGTCTGAGAGCCTCGCCAAGGGCTCGACCCCGAGCGCTAGGCAGCCTTCCGCCTCCCCTGGGGCAGGTCTTGCACCTGAAGCTGCCAACGCCCCGAAGCCTGGAAGTGGCGGAGCCCACGGCAATAGCACGCCCCGAGGAAGCCCTAGCTGGCAACAGGCTAGGCCCAGAAGCAAGAAGCCCCAACACAGCGCCGAGAGCGCAGGGTCCAAGCAAGCCCGTTCGAACCCCAATGCGAAGCCCAGAAGCCAGCGACCAGATGCCATCCTAATCAAATGCAGCGAAGGATCCTACGCAGATATGCTGAGGATGGTCAAGTCGGAGCCATCCCTACAGGGCCTCAAGGATAAGGTGCAAGGCATCAGAAGGACAGCGAATGGAGGACTACTACTCAGGATGCAGAAGCCCTTGGACCCGTCCACGCAGCTGTTGCAGACAGCCATCCAAACTGCCATTTCCGGCAAAGCCGAGGTGGCTGTCATGCAGGAGACGGTCCAAGTGGAGATCCTCGACTTGGACGAGATGACCAGCGGCGAGGAGGTCCTGCAAGCCATATACGCAGAAGAGAAAAGCGACATTCCTGGCGAGGCTGCTCCACGAATGCGAAAGGCCTATGGTGGAACACAAACCGCGACGGTCAACCTTAGACCAGAACACGCGCAAAGGATCCTGCAAAAGTGCAAAATCAGGATTGGATGGGTCGTCTGTCGGATAAGGGAGAAGATCGAGCCAAGGCGATGCTATAAATGCATGGGATACGGCCACACCTCTGCCAGATGCCGAGTCTCGGATGGAGTCGCCAAATCCACGCAGGAAGCGTGCTACAGATGTGGGGAATCAGGCCACATCAAGTGCACCCGAAGCATTCCAAAATGCATCCTCTGCTCCAGAGGAGGAAAATCAGGGAGAGAGGTCGAACATTCGACTCTGAGCAGGATGTGTCCAGAGTACAGGAAGGCCTTAAAGAACCTGCAGCATGGTTAAGTTCCTCCAGCTTAACTTGAACCACTGCAGAGCAGCACAAGACCTGCTCTCGCAGACGGTGATCGACCAGCGAGTCGATATCGCGATCATTAGCGAGCCGTACAAGGCAAATTCAGAAGGAGTCTGGCAACAGAGCACGGATACAGGCGCAGCCATATGGAGCTGTGGGCAGCATCCGGGACACATGTCGCAAAGGGCGTCCAGGCCTGGCTACGCTAGGGCGAAAATCCTGGGGGTAACACTATACAGTTGCTACATAGCCCCGAGCGTACATGTAGACGACTTCAGGAACATAGTGCACGAAATCGCCCAGGACGCGCGCGGAAGATCTCCTGTCCTAATTGCAGGCGACTTTAACGCGTGGTCTACTGCATGGGGCAGCGATAAAACGACGCCGCGAGGAACCATACTCCTCGACGCCATGGCTCCGCTGGATGTCTGCCTACTTAACGAAGGCAACAGGTGAACCTTTAGCAAGGCTGGTCGGGAGTCAATCATCGACCTGACCTTCGCTAGCCCCGAGCTGGCCAGAAACTGCGCCTGGAGGGTCACGGACCTGTACTCCCATAGCGACCATGCAGCGATCATCACGGAGACGGCGAACAGCTCCCCCGCTCCAACTAGCCGTCAAACTCTCTACAGAGTCCACACCCTGAACGTCGATGTGCTCCTATCACACATTGACGATACCAGCACAGATGGCGACGCAAATACCTGCGCCGAGACGGTAGCGGCCAGGGCTAAGTCTGCGTGCGATGCTGCGATGGAAATGGCATCGAGAGGTGGAAATGCAAGACGACCGGTCCCATGGTGGAACGAGGAGATAGCCAACGCCAGGAGAGAGTGCTTGTCTGCAAGGCGCAGATGCCAGAGATACAGAGGTCGCCCTACACAGGAAGCAAGCGAAATACACTACAGAGGGATGAAAAAGGCATTGAAGGGTGCCATAAAAGCTAGCAAAGCCAGGTGCTTTCGGGAACTGTGCGATGCGGCAGACTCCGAACCTTTTGGATCTGCTTACAAGATGGTCATGGGAAAGCTAAACAGGCGGCCGACCCCAACTTGCCCGGTACAGCTAGCCGCAATAGTGTCTACCCTGTTTCCCGCCCAGCCTCCACTCGTACCACCCAACATGTACACAGGAGGAACGGTGCTAACTACTGAAGCGGAAGTCCTGGGCGCCCTGGCCACCATGAAGAAAACCAAAGCCCCTGATCCAGATGGAATCCCCAACGCCGCGCTGCATGCCATTGTCGCATCCCACACGAACCTCTTCGTACAGATGTACAATAAGTGCCTCTGCGAACGCGTTTTCCCCACGAGCTGGAAGCGGCAAAGACTCGTGCTTATTCCGAAACCAGGGAAACAGAACGATGACCCATCTTCATACAGACCTCTATGTATGCTTAACACAATAGGCAAAATCTTCGAACGCATCATCTGCAACAAGCTGGAGAATGAGCTCGAAGAACGCAACGCCCTGTCCGACCACCAGCACGGCTTCCGGAAGAAGCGTAGCACTGTCGACGCCATCCGAGAGGTGACACAACTGGCTGCGAACGCCATAGAAGGAGAAAGGTGGCGGGGTGACGCAAAAATGTACTGCCTGATCTGCACCCTGGACGTAAAAAACGCCTTTAATTCGGCCAACTGGGAACTTGTGCTCCGCGCGCTTCAGCGCAAAGGGACTTCGGACTACCTGACGCATGTGATAGCCGACTATTTCCGGGATTGCGTACTAATTTACAGCTCCGATGCTGGAGTACACGAACACCAGGTGACTGGAGGTGTACCCCAAGGCTCGGTACTGGGACCCATCCTGTGGAACGTCATGTACGACGGGATCCTTAGGCTGACGTTACCCGCTGGGTGCACGGTAGTGGGATTTGCTGACGACATAGCGTTGGTCACGGTGGCCAAAAAGCTAGACGACCTAGCGGACGTTTGCAGCCGGTCAATCGACATGCTGATGAGCTGGCTAGCTGGCAACGGGCTTACACTAGCGGAGCATAAAACCGAGGAGGTGCTTATAAGCAGCAGAAAAGTCGTCGAGAAGGTACGGTTCCGAGCCGGCGCAGCAACAATCGAGTCCATCCCAGCGCTCAAGTACCTCGGGGTTCTGATCGACCACAGGCTGACATACAAGCATCACTTGGAATATGTAGCAGCCAAAGCGTCCAAGGCGACAGCTGCCATCCCAAGGATGATGGCCAACAAGAGAGGACCAAAGCAGCACAGCCGGCGCCTCATTGCCACCGTGGTAAACTCGACGATATTGTACGCCGCGCCTATCTGGGCCGATGCAGCGAAGTGCCAAACATACATCAGGCAATGCTAGGCAGTCTATCGACGATGCGCACTGCGGATCTCATGCTGCTTCTGCACAGTGTCCGAGGAAGCCGCTCTAGTGGTAGCGGGAACAATTCCGATAGACCTCCTAGCGGCAGAGCGTAGGACTGGAGTCTCGGGTGACAGGATTCAGCGGGCCAGGACTGTCGAACTTTGGCAGGAGAGATGGGACACCGCGAGAACCGGACGATGGACGCACAAGCTCATACTCCCTGGCTAAACAGGAGGCATGGGCAGGTTGATTTCTATACGGCGCAGATGATAACGGGGCACGGTTGCTTTAAGGAATACCTGTGGCGGTTTAAGCACGAACGTGACCCCTATTGCGACGTTTGCGGCAACACCACCAGCGAGGACGCGGAGCATGCTCTCTTTGTATGCCCCCTCTATGGAAGAGATCGAGCAGTTGCGAAAGCGGTGACGAATTGTCCGATAACGGCGGACAATGCTATCGAGTGCATGCTGGACAGCGCAACCAAATGGGACGCTGTTGCCCATATGGCAGCAGTCATCATTAGGGACCTGAAGCGTCGAGAACAACGACGCTGCGGATCCAGATAAGGAGCGGCACCCTGACCGCCTTCCGCCCCGCGAAGTAAAGCTTTGCGGCAGTTCCGCGGGAGCGGCACCTTCTTTTCCTCCTTACCTTCCCTTTCCTTTATATTTATATAGGGTAATACAAATTGATGCGTTTATTTCAGATTAAAGTAAAGTAAATTAAAGAAACAAAGGTTTTATTTAAACTTCACGACTTTCGCACTCTACGGATGACACACGACTTCCTCAGACAAATGTTCGCAATCGAGTGGCTTGCTTAAACTTATAAGGCATTATTTCTATTCGAAAGAGGGTGATGGATATAGATCACTTCGATGAAAAGGGATAGAACTCTGGCGTTTTTGGCTGATGGAATGTGCTAGAGGTTGTGGAATTCTGAACAGTGTGTCCCCATATGAAATTAAATAGGCTGATTAATACCTCAATATATCCATATCCCACAATCGGCTATCCTGAATCTTCATTCGCCCCTGAATGAACCCCATTTTTTCATGTATTCGGCTGCTGTCGTAGTAATGTTCGGTCCCTCCTGATTGCCTTCTTTCTTTACTTCATAGCGCCCGTGATTAAGTTTTTTAATTACTTTATATGGGCCGAAAAATTTTGGACGAAGTTTCATTCCAGTTCCATACTGTGTTCTTTTTATGGCAACCAATTCTCCTAAGGCATATTCAGTTTCTACCTTCCTTTTTTCGTTAAAACTCTTTCTGTTTTCTTGC
This sequence comes from Drosophila prostipennis, assembly GCA_037075205.1. NCBI lineage: Eukaryota > Metazoa > Arthropoda > Insecta > Diptera > Drosophilidae > Drosophila > Drosophila prostipennis. The sequence goes on from JBAMCJ010006542.1 coordinate 5,731, forward strand.
TGGACTTTCTCTATATTCGACTGAGCTTTCTTTCGTATCTCTTCACGTTCTTCATTTAGTTCTTTTATCTCTAAGTCTTCGAAAACTTTTAAGAACTCGTCATCCCTCTTTCTCATATTCAATCCGGTCAAGATTTGGAACGGACTGTACTTGGTTGTTCGAGGTGGAGTGTTGTTAATTATCTGCTGAACTCTATCTATGTGACGATACCAATTTTGTGGGTTTTCCTGGCACATTTTGCTGAGCATCGGAATGACAATTTTGTGGATTCTTTCCACTTGGCCGTTACCTCTGGGTACGCCTGTGGTAATGTGTAGAAGCTGGATTCCTTCGCGGTTGCAGTACTCCTTAAAAAGTCCTGAAGTGAAAGCTGTTCCCCTGTCGGTAACTATGCGGCGAGGATTGCCGAAAACTGCTGCTTGCTTTTCCAGTTTTTCTAAAACTTCTTCGGTTCCAGTCGACTTTGTTAGGATAAAGCCAAACAAATTTTGAAAATCCATCCACGACAGCCAAAATGTGGTTATAGCGTTTCTTCGTGTCGGTGAGGGGTCCAACGTGGTCGATGTGATAGGTTCCGAGAGGTTCCTGAGCCTTGTCAATGGGACTGAGTAACCCTTCCTTTTTTCCACGCTTGGAGTCAATGATCAGGCATTCCACGCATCCTTTAATAACTCGTTCTACATTCTGTTGGATTCCAGGGATATAATACGACTTTTCCAGAATATCGCGAGTCTTTTTTATACCGAAGTGGCCTTCCCTGTGTGCTACGCTGATAATTTCGTCTTCCATTGTTTCAGGAACAACCAACAGCTCAAGAACTGCGTCCTTGTACAGGATATTATTTTTTAGGAAATAATCTTCGTAGTCGTCGTTGTTGTTTAATATGGTCTTAACAGCTTTAACCCAACTGTCGCTGTCTTGTGCCTCCACTAAACGTGACTTTGTGGAATCTGCGATTAGAAAGCATGACAATCGGCTTAATGCATCCACGTGCCTCATCTTTGTTCCAGCCCTGTGCTCCACCTTAAATTCAAACTCTTGCAGAGCCATGGCCCATCTGGCAACTCTTGGTGGTAGATCATCCTTCTTGATCGTCATTGCGAAAGCGTTGCAATCGGTAACCACGGTAAAAGGCTTACCAAGTAGGTAAACTCGCCACTTTTTCAACGCATTTACGATTGCTAAAACCTCGAGCTCGTAGGAACTGTACTTTTCTTCACAATTGTTTGTTTTCCTGCTCATAAACTCAACAGGATGAAACTGCTGATCCTCCGAGTCCTTCTGCATTAAAACGCCTCCGAAGCCATACTTGCTTGCATCTGTATGCACTTCGGTTGTAGCTAACGGATCGAACAGTTTGAGTACTGGTGCTGACACTAGTAGCTGTTTCAAGAGGTTAAACGAAACTAATCCTTGTTCAGTCAATGTGAGATTTCTGTCATTGTTTTTCATCCGAAGAAGGTCGCTTAAGGGTTTTGCTGTGAGTTCGTAATCTTTAATGAAGCGCCGCATACATGACGTCAGACCCAAGTATCGCTGCAAAGCTTGTCTGCTTTGAGGAATTGGAAAATTGACGACTGCTTTAATCTTCTCGTTGGTGGGTGCTATGGTTCCGTTCTCAATCGTGTAGCCTAAGAAATTGATCTTGCTCTTGAGAAATTGTGCTTTTTCCCACTTGATTCGCAATCCAGCCTTCGCAGCTACGATCAATACTTTCTCCAACGCCTTCACTCCTTCATTTTCGTCCTTGCTTGGTACGATTATATCGTCCATATAGACCACGATCGTTTGCGTTTGAATGAGATCCCTCAAAGTAGCCGTGACATATCGGCAGAAAACAGCAGGAGAATTTGAGATACCGAACGGTACATGAGTAAATTCGTACTGCCCGTTATGCGTCACGAACGCTGTGAACTTCCTTGATTCTTCGTCAATCGGCACATGAAAGAAACCGTTCATCATGTCCAGGGTTGTGAATATTTTCGAGCCCTGCAACCTGTCGAGAACATCGTCAATTAGACTCATCGGAAAATTGTCCTTCTTGATTTTTTGATTAAGTCGGCGATAATCGCAACAAAATCGTCTGGATCCGTCCTTTTTAGCTACCAGGACCACTGGAGAAGCATACTCTGAGGAGCTGGGTACAATAATTCCCTCTGCCAACCATTCCTGCACTTGCTTCTCTATGAAACACCTGTTCTCGTATGACGTGCGCCTTGGGCGTTGATATACAGGAATGTCGTCTTCCAACACGATTCTCATGCTTACTGGAGACTCTATCGATTTTATTGGCCTGTACTCTGTAACAAGCTGCTGTACCTTAAGTTTTTGATTGTCGGCCAGATGACACACGACTTCCTCAGACAAATGTTCGCAATCGAGTGGCTTGCTTAAACTTATAAGGCATTATTTCTATTCGAAAGAGGGTGATGGAAATAGATCACTTCGATGAAAAGGGATAGAACTCTCGCGTTTTTGGTAATGGAATGTGCTAGAGGTTGTGGAATGCTGAACAGTGTGTCCCCATATGAAATTAAATAGGCTGATTAATACCTCAATATATCCATATCCCACAATCGGCTATCCTGAATCTTCATTCGCCCCTGAATGAACCCCATTTTTTCATGTATTCGGCTGCTGTCGTAGTAATGTTCGGTCCCTCCTGATTGCCTTCTTTCTTTACTTCATAGCGCCCGTGATTAAGTTTTTTAATTACTTTATATGGGCCGAAAAATTTTGGACGAAGTTTCATTCCAGTTCCATACTGTGTTCTTTATATGGCAACCAATTCTCCTAAGGCATATTCAGTTTCTACCTTCCTTTTTTCGTTAAAACTCTTTCTGTTTTCTGGCTGGACTTTCTCTATATTCGACTGAGCTTTCTTTCGTATCTCTTCACGTTCTTCATTTAGTTCTTTTATCTCTAAGTCTTCGAAAACTTTTAAGAACTCGTCATCCCTCTTTCTCATATTTAATCCGGTCAAGATGTGGAACGGACTGTACTTGGTTGTTCGAGGTGGAGTGTTGTTAATTATCTGCTGAACTCTATCTATGTGACGATACCAATTTTGTGGGTTTTCCTGGCACATTTTGCTGAGCATCGGAATGACAATTTTGTGGATTCTTTCCACTTGGCCGTTACCTCTGGGTACGCCTGTGGTAATGTGTACAAGCTGGATTCATTCGCGGTTGCAGTACTCCTTAAAAAGTCCTGAAGTGAAAGCTGTCCCCCTGTCGGTAACTATGCGGCGAGGATTGCCGAAAACTGCGGCTTGCTTTTCCAGTTTTTCTAAAACTTCTTCGGTTCCAGTCGACTTTGTTGGATAAAGCCAAACAAATTTTGAAAATCCATCCACGACAGCCAAAATATGGTTATAGCGTTTCTTCGTGTCGGTGAGGGGTCCAACGTGGTCGATGTGGTAGGTTCCGAGAGGTTCCTGAGCCTTGTCAATGGGACTGAGTAACCCTTCCTTTTTTCCACGCTTGGAGTCAATGATCAGGCATTCCACGCATCCTTTAATAACTCGTTCTACATTCTGTTGGATTCCAGGGATATAATACGACTTTTCCAGAATATCGCGAGTCTTTTTTATACCGAAGTGGCCTTCCCTGTGTGCTACGCTGATAATTTCGTCTTCCATTGTTTCAGGAACAACCAACAGCTCAAGAACTGCGTCCTTGTACAGGATATTATTTTTTAGGAAATAATCTTCGTAGTCGTCGTTGTTGTTTAATATGGTCTTAACAGCTTTAACCCAACTGTCGCTGTCTTGTGCCTCCACTAAACGTGACTTTGTGGAATCTGCGATTAGAAAGCATGACAATCGGCTTAATGCATCCACGTGCCTCATCTTTGTTCCAGCCCTGTGCTCCACCTTAAATTCAAACTCTTGCAGAGCCATGGCCCATCTGGCAACTCTTGGTGGTAGATCATCCTTCGATCGTCATTGCGAAAGCGTTGCAATCGGTAACCACGGTAAAAGGCTTTCCAAGTAGGTAAACTCGCCACTTTTTCAACGCATTTACGATTGCTAAAACCTCGAGCTCGTAGGAACTGTACTTTTTTTCACAATTGTTTGTTTTCCTGCTCATAAACTCAACAGGATGAAACTGCTGATCCTCCGAGTCCTTCTGCATTAAAACGCCTCCGAAGCCATACTTGCTTGCATCTGTATGCACTTCGGTTGTAGCTAACGGATCGAACAGTTTGAGTACTGGTGCTGACACTAGTAGCTGTTTCAAGAGGTTAAACGAAATTAATCCTTGTTCAGTCAATGTGAGATTTCTGTCATTGTTTTTCATCCGAAGAAGGTCGCTTAAGGGTTTTGCTGTGAGTTCGTAATCTTTAATGAAGCGCCGCATACATGACGTCAGACCCAAGTATCGCTGCAAAGCTTGTCTGCTTTGAGGAATTGGAAAATTGACGACTGCTTTAATCTTCTCGTTGGTGGGTGCTATGGTTCCGTTCTCAATCGTGTAGCCTAAGAAATTGATCTTGCTCTTGAGAAATTGTGCTTTTTCCCACTTGATTCGCAATCCAGCCTTCGCAGCTACGATCAATACTTTCTCCAACGCCTTCACTCCTTCATTTTCGTCCTTGCTTGGTACGATTATATCGTCCATATAGACCACGATCGTTTGCGTTTGAATGAGATCCCTCAAAGTAGCCGTGACATATCGGCAGAAAACAGCAGGAGAATTTGAGATACCGAACGATTTTATTGGCCTATACTCTGTAACAAGCTGCTGTACCTTAAGTTTTTGATTGTCGGCCAGATGAGATAAATTAATTTTATCCAGGACGGAACTTTCCTCGACTATCTCTGTGACACACATTCCATTAAATGTTGATGCAAAGTCTCTCTCTTTTGCCCTGAACTCGACGCCGTTGGAGCTGAACATAACGTCGACTGACTGTAGCACATCGTTTCCCACAATCGCAGCGTACTCGAGTTCATTCTGTATGGCGACATGGAAAGTTACCGAGAAGCATACACCATCAGCTTCAAGATCAACGTCGAAACATCCTACGGTCACAAGTTCGCCCTTGCCGATACCTCTCAGGTGCTTAACTACTGGCTTTAGCTTCAAGCCGTCAAAACTTTTGAAAATGTCCTCTCTCATCAAACACAAGTCACATCCCGAATCAATCATGGCTATGAATGTCACTCCTTCAGCTATCATCTTTTTGTAAATGAGTCCCTTCGCAGCTTTCACTTCCAGTACGTTTGCAAGCTCTTTCTTAACGGAAATAGTTGCTTTATTCTCATCGCAATTTTTAGAGATATGTCCTTTCTTGTTGCACTTGTAACATATTACTTCGCCCTTGCAATCCTTAGCAATACGGCCTTCGCTGTTACACTTGAAACACTTCCTTTGAAAATTGCTCTGAGTCGGTTTACCTGTCGATTCCCTGTTCAAATTGTCTTTAGTATTTCCCTTACCCTTCATCTTTTCGTAAATGCATACTTCGTCCTTAAGTTCTCTAATGGATTTCGCTCGATACAACCCTGCCTTGTTGACCTTGCTATCTGGGATGCCATCTACGAAGTACGATACTAGACTTTCCTCATCAAGATTTATCGGTTTGCTGATTTCCATTAAACTATACAGATACTCGATGCATGTTTCTTTTGGTTGTTTTTGCCTTTGGCGCAAAATCTTGTGTATCTCTGCCGAACACAGTTTTTTTCCGAATTCTTCCATCAACGCGTTTTTCAGCTCAATCCAACCCCTAACTCCTGTTGTACTTCTGATGTAGAGCTTGGCTGCTCCAATCAGAAGTTGCTTGGCATAAATAAATTTCTGCAAATTATCCCAACCCACGGTAACTGCAATGTCATCAAATTCAGACAGTCAGTGATTGACGTCTTCTTGTTCGGAGCCTGAAAATGATGATACACTGTCCTGAATATCGCGAAGGGTGAATCTCGAGCTACTAGGTTGAACCGCCTCTTGGTAATTGGAAGAACCACCAACACTCGCAACATCCTTATCAGCATCGCCGTCCTCATCATCAGCCACAACTAATCCATAATGATCTATCAACCGATCCTGTAAAGCTCCTTTTCTGCCAGTTGTCTTCAAACCTAGTTCGGATAACTTTGCCCTTAGTAGAGGCACAGTCATAGCGAGGATCGTTCTAGCATCCGTGGTAATGCGTTTAAGCCGTTTAAAAATAGTGGTACAATTCAATATTTAAATGTTTTGATACAACAAAGTAAGAATTTAATTGACGTTAAACAATTCGTGTATTCAAAAAAAAGTTCCAATATATGAAATCGCCTCAGTCGCTCACCACACCCAATTGGATTTTGCTGTCATATACGTCTGCTTGAATTTTGCCAATCTAGTCCAGTCCACTCTGCTGCTCCAGCTCGTTCTCTTCTACAATGTCGTCACGCTGCACTGCTTTCTCGTCTCGATGCCACTTCTTTGCGAATTGCGTCGTTTGCAAGTTCTTGCAGCACCTCTTTTCGCCACAGGGAAATTTTTGTTGTCGCAAAGATAGCAAGTGGCCACTCCGCTGCTGAATGTCGTCGTTCTCTTCTCTCGTCAATTGCACCCTCGCCTTCGTCGCAAGGATCGCTTCTCGTTGTTCTTCTCTCACAGGTAATTGCTACCTTCGTTTTCACCTGCGATCGTGTCGTCAAAATACGATCACAGGCACTTCATCAAATTGTCGTCAAATTTTTTTTGTCGTTTTTCATCTATGTATGTTCAGTTTTTTCTCTACTGCGACATTGTTTCGTTGCGAGGTTTTGCACATTAGTTTTTCGGCACGCACACAATCAAGTTTTTGCACAATTTTTGCACTCTTTTTGTAGACTTCGTAATGGATAAAACTCCTCAAACGCACAAATCTGCTGCTTCAATGATTGTCGATTGGTTTAACTTTTAGATTTTCCTCGGCTTCAACTGTACTGTTTAAACAGGTACTTCTACCACTATTAACTGTTTCTTTTTGGTTTTTCCTTCGCCGTCGTTCCTTGTCGCGAAAGTTTTCGATGTGTTAACGCACAGTTTTTCTCTTTGTTCTTTTACTTTTTCTCCCGGACGAGCCCCCAATAATTTGTAGGGTAATACAAATTGATGCGTTTATTTCAGATTAAAGTAAAGTAACTTAAAGAAACTAAGGTTTTATTTAAACTTCACGACTTTCGCACTCTACGGATGACACACGACTTCCTCAGACAAACGTTCGCAATCGAGTGGCTTGCTTAAACTTATAAGGCATTATTTCTATTCGAAAGAGGGTGATGGAAATAGATCACTTCGATGAAAAGGGATAGAACTCTCGCGTTTTTGGTGATGGAATGTGCTAGAGGTTGTGGAATGCTGAACAGTGTGTCCCCATATGAAATTAAATATGCTGATTAATACCTCAATATATCCATATCCCACATTTATATATGTATATATCTACATTTCTTTCAAATAAAAACAAAAAAAAAAAAAAACAGCGCAGTTGAGTTCTCTTTCGTCGTTTTCGTTTTCGATCGCTCGAACGGTGCAAGCGTTGCCGCTGCCTAAACGCTTGTTCGTTGTTTGGTGTTTGAGCTTGGCGTATGCTCCCCTACACCTCGTGCGCTCGGCATATTATAGTTAATGAATTATGAAATTAATAGGATTAAATTAATTCCTTAATTCATTATAAATAACTCCCCTACACTGCTTGCGTTATTTCTCTCGTTGGTTATTATTTTTAAATTAAATAAATTTAAAAACACACTTATGTACATACTAATAATTTTTAAAAATTAAAATAAATTAAATTTAAAATTCTTCGATACCGAAAAAAAAAATGCTGAAATCAGAAAGTAGCAACAAGGAAATCGAAGAGTTGAAAAACCAACGAGATGGATATATGAGGAGTATAGCGCGAACGCAAAGATTTTTAAATGAGGGTCGATTCTCTTTAAATGCGGTTGAGTTCAAATGTCGATTAGAAATCCTAAATACGCACATTGAAAATGCTTCGCTTATACAAAACAAAATGGAAGCGAAAGATGAAGATGATGTGTACCGCGAAGAGTTCGAAGAGACAGCAATAATAGCAAAATCGTTGCTAATTTCCCTAATTCTGCTCCGCCGGCAACGCGCACACCCCAATGTCGTTTGACGAGCGTCGCTCTTCCAACCTTCAGCGTAAAACATTCCGAATTTAAAAATTTTATAAGCCTTTTCGAAACTTTGGTTGACAAAGATGACACGCTGCACGATATCGAAAAATATAACCATCTAATATCGTGTTTGGCTGGAGACGCGCTACAAACAGTCAGGGCATTCCAAGTTACCGCGGATAATTATCCAAAAGCTCTGGCCTAAGGCGGGTGACGATAATGATTGTTTAATTTTCTTTGATAATATATCGACACTGTTTAATCTGCCAAAGATTTCCCAGCCATCAGCTACCGCCTTGAGAAACCTGATCGACACAGTCACAGTGCTGTACGATTCTCTTTTGTCCATTGGGGATGACAAACGTATTACGAATGCCATCCTCATCCATCTAGTAATGGGCAAAGTCGATGCAGGAACTAAAAAAAAATGGGAAGAACAGTTAGATTATACCTCGCTTCCTCTTTAGAGCGATTGTGAGTCGGCTCTGAACAAGCGCTATCAGCATATGGTTGCCGAAGAAGAATGTAAGCTAGAAGTTGTTCAGCAGAGCCAGGCTTATCCTAAGAAGAATGGAAACAGGAGTTTTTCGTTTGTTGCTTTTAAATATTAAAAAATATTTCTGGTTATCATCCGGATCAAACGGTGAACACCAGCTGCTGGAGGGTGAAAATATTCAATTGGCAGATCAGGGAGATGTGCCTCAGAAAAAATAAGGAATGCTGAAAAGTTGGTACATCTCAGCTGCCAGGTGGAAGTGTAGGAGTCAAAAGACACAACCATGCAGAAATTTTGGTCTGTGGAGGACTTGCCGCCCAAGGCCAAGGTCCATACTCCTGAGCAGCAACTTTGTGAGCAACACTTTGATAAAAATACTCAAGGATTGTCGTCCGGGAGATTTTCGGTTCGTCTGCCGTTCAAATTTGACCCAAACACTCTTGGTTCATCATATGAAGTTGCGAAACGTAGATTTTTGTCGCTTGAAAGAAGATTATCCAAAGATCCTTCTTTGAAAATGATGTATCTGGAATTCATGGAAGAATATGAAGCTATGGGCCACATGTCTTCCACGAACAATAAAATTCCAGACAGTCCGCACTATTTTATTCCATACCAATGCGTGCTGCGACCTCAAAGCACCTCGACAAAGTTCAGAGTGGCATTCGACGCCTCGAGCCGTACATCGATGCAAGTCGCGTTGAATGACATAATGATGGTTGGCCCCACCATTCAAGAGGAGCTGTATTCGACCCTGCTTCGATTCAGACTGCACAAGTTTTGCGCTTGCAGCATACGTAAAAAATATGTATTGTCAAGTAATGGTTGACGAAGCTGACCGAAACTTGCAGCTCATAGTGTGGAGACGAGATCCATCTGAGTCTCTAAAAATCTTCAAGCTGAACACCGTGACTTATGGAACCTCGCCAGCACCCTATCTGGAGATTCGGTGTTTAATGCGGCTAGGAGAGATCGCGCAGGATTCGTGTCCAAAAGCCGCCAAGGTCATTCAGAATGACTTTTATGTTGACTGGCGCCAGATGCGTTGAGGACCTGTTAAGCCTTCGAGACGAAGTTTCTCAGGTATTGCAAGAGGAAGGATTTGAATTGGAAACTGCCCAGGGTTGTCCGCATCTAAAAGCGCTGTCATGACGCTAACGGCAGACTCAGACGTAACTAAAACCCTTGGCGTGGTTTGGTTGCCGGGTAAAGATTACTTTCAATTTCGGTTGGATGACTCTTTCCTGGATCTTCGTGCGACAAATCGAAACATACTGTCGGTGACTGCCCGACTTTGGCCTATTGTGTCCTCTAGTGACTAGGGCAAAAATGTTGTAGCAGGAACTGTGGCTTCGAAATTTAGACTGGGACGAGTCGCTGCCGATGCAACTGCAAACATCTTGGGAAGCTTTTAAGGGAACGCTGTTGCAATTTCTCAAGATCAAGGTATCGCGATTCGTTCATACAGGCGCCAAAGTCCCGGCCGAAATACATGGTTTCGGTGTCGCTTCCATGCGAGCATATGGAGCGTGCATCTACGTTCGCACTAGCATAAGGCTTCTAAGAGTTTTCGTGTGGGTCCTTCGGTTTATTTAACGGTGCAAAAAAGTGTCGCAGTCCTTTGAAAAAAGTATTACTCCAAGAGAACTGAATTTTGCGTTCGAGAAAATAGTGGAAGTGATCCCAGAGCACTGCAAAGCACCTGTTCCTTTGGACGGTCGGCGAAGACATCCTGACCGCGGAGGAGCTCGGAACTCTCCTCACCAGCGTGGAGGCCGTTCCCAACTCCAGGCCCCTCGGAGCGATCAGCACAGATCCCAAAGACGGCAAAGCTCTAAGCCCAGGCCATCTTTTGATCGGCGGGCCGTGAAGACGAAGAATGCGACGTATCGACGAGCTATCCATAGGCTGGCGGTGTTGCCTGTGGCATGCTGAAGACGACGGTCCTTCAGAGGGGGCGGTGTTCGCGCACTTTGCGCTTTTTTCATGAAATTTGTTGAAGAGTGTAAGGCGGGAGCGGGAGTGCAATAAAGTTTTAATCGCTCTCGCGAATTCGCCTTTCTCTCGCCCCTTTGTTTAGTTAGGCTTAAGCGTTTTTATAATGAAATTAAAGAGTTAGTTGTTTTCTGAACTTCATTACGCAAACTCCCTTTCGACGTCGAAATAAACGCCAAATTTTCCCTGCATTCATAAGTTTTTCGCGTAGTTAATACAAAATAGTATAAAATTTTCAAAATAATAAAAAAGAATAGTATTAAATAGTTATACCCGTTACTCGTAGAGTAAAAGGGTATATTGTATTCGTGCAAAAGTATGTTACAGCTAGAAGGAAGCATTTCCGACCCTATAAAGTATATATATTCTTGACCAGGGTCAATAGCCGAGTCGATATAGCCATGTCCGTCTGTATGAACGCTGAGATCTCGGAAACTATAAAGCTAGAGGGTTGGCATTTTGCATGCGGATTCTAGGAGTTCCTAAGGAGCGCAAATTGGTTTCAAAAGGGTGCCACGCCCCCTAAAATGCCTACAATTGCTTGTATACGATTTTAAAAATTTAAATATTTCGGAAAAGTAACAATGCAATAAGCTGCGGCTGGCAAACTGCAATATGTTTTAGTTTTTTTTACTCTTAACTAACACACCAATCAGTGGAAAAAGAAGAAAGCCGATTCGATATCTAGTTTTTAAGATATACCCATCGAAAGTCCGAAAAATTACCTAAAAACTGTTTTTTTTTTTAAGTGAAAAATTGTTCAACTTTGAAGGGGAATATCTTTTTTGCAAAAAATTTTTGATTTGAAAAAGTGTTACATACTTTTAATAGTGGATCCTGTCGATTGGTATGGGTCGCAACTTTCTAGGACAAAGTCGAAAAATTGATTTATTACACTTTTTTGACCCAGGGCGCCACTGTGCGACGTTATAACATTATTACTAACAAATGGCACCAGCCAATATAAGTCCCTCGTGGAAAAACGACATAATATCACCAGCTGAGAAATTATGTCGCTGCCAAACGACGAATATATGTATCTTCTTCGTGTATATGTATATTCGTATATATGATGTTGTCAAAAAAGTCTTGCGGTATTTTCGCCAGTTGGCGCTGAAAGCGCGTAGTTATTGTTTTATTCGTCGCATCTGGTCATAATATACCTTTTTGGAAAGCTCATTTCACGCGCTAACACGTGTTTGATTGATTTTCTTTTAAGTCGTTCGTGAGTTATAGCGTCGAAATCATGGAGCAAAATAAAGAGAAAATACGTCATATTTTACAGTACTACTACGATGAAGGCAAAAATGCATCTCAAGCCGCCACTAAAATTTGTGCAGTTTATGGACACGATACAGTTTCCATTTCCACCGCACAACGATGGTGTTAACGTTTTCGATCTGGTGCAGAGGTGGTCAAAGAAGGAAGGCCTGTCGTAGAAAATTGCGATAAAACCGGCAAAGTAGTAGGGCATAGCGTCATAATTCCACCGACATAATTCGGCCCAGTACATTTGGTCCGCGAACTTATGTCGTTTTTTTCTGGCGAAATTATGTCGCAGCTAAACGTCATTAGATCGCGCGAAATTGTGTCGTTTAAAAATTACTTGTGGCGAACTTATGTCGTTTGAAAGTGACATGAGTCCGCCGAGAAAAAACGAAATAATTTCGCCAGCCGCAAAATTAAGTCGCTGCTAAACGTCATAGGATCGCGCGAAATTATGTCGTATTAAAATGAGTATCTTTGTATGCAGAGCCAAAATTATTTGATGCTTACAAATCTTATGCACATTTACATTTCTTATATTCTGAAACGTTTTAAGCAAGCTTTACATTACGTATGTATGTATGTACATATGTACCATGTAAATACATACAAAACAAGCGGCGCGGGTCATGAAAAAATGATACTGTACCCTGCAGGAAAAATGCGAACTAGTCTGAAAATCAACTAGTTGTACAACTAGTAAAAAAGCTACCGGAATTTGTCTGGATGCATTTGGACTACACAGGGCTTAGAAAATTTGTGCTAGTCGAAAAAATAAATAGTACAAAACTAGTGAAAAAGCAAAGTGTTTCGGACTGGTACCTTTCTGACAAGAAAAAGCCTAAACACATTTAATTGGTAGAACAAATACATATTAAAGTATAGCTAAAAGGCAACTGGAATTTAACTAGTTGCACTTGAACCATATATGATTCAAAAATATAGCCTAGAGTGTAAATGTCTTGGGAAATTTAACACAAAACAAATCAAACAGTCGAGGTCCTATGTTCAATCCCCAGTCTTTACTCTACGAGTAACGCGTATAATAAAACTAAATAAAAACCTTTGTTTGCTAGGTTTTTATTTAGTTTTATTATACGCGTTACTCGTAGAGTAAAAGGGTATATTGTATTCGTGCAAAAGTATGTAAAAGGGAGAAGGAAGCGTTTCCGACCCTATAAAGTATGTCGGGGAATTGAAGTCAACCCCGTGCAAGTCGTCGTTGTTGGTCGCTTTATCGTCCGATTTCTTATTTTCCATACTCGATCCTGGTGGATGCAGCGAGTCTTCGTTGCCTTTGTTGCTCATCGTTGTCTCTTAGAACTTACAGCTCGGAACTCTTTCACGCCGGAAACCAGAAGGAGAAGGGAAGAGACCAGATCTAGCAACGCATTCGAAGCCACACACAGCCCCAGTTCGCAAAACTGAGTCTCCATTCTACCAGGACTAGTATTTACAAACACCACCCAACCACCCATGGTCATACCTTAAAGTCTCGTGCCTATCGTGCTACAGTACTTCCTCTCCGACAAGTATATATATTCTTGATCAGGATCACTAGCCGAGTCGATCTAGCCATGTCCGTCTGTCCGTCTTTCCGTCTGTCCGTCTGTCCGTTCGTATTTAAGCTGTGATCTCGGAAACTATAAAAGCTAGAAAGTAAACACATATTCTTGGGCTTCCTACGCAGCGCAAGTTTATTTCAGCCGAGCGCCACGCCCCCTCTAACGCCCACAATCGCACATAATCGTCCACAAACGATACTAAAATATGTCTGGCGCCCATATATATAAAGATTTCGGAGAAGTTTAAATGCAGTTTGGTTGTGTTTAGGTATACCTATCGAAATGTATCAAATCGGACCATTCGTTATATCTTCATCTCCATCGCACTCCCTTTAGCTGAGTAACGGGTATCTGATAGTCGGGTGCCCCGACTATAGCGTTCTCTCTTGTTTTTAACTTAGTTTTATCTGTGTGGGGCAATATATATGTGAAAAATCACTGATTTAAAAATATATCACACTAAAATGTATAATCCTTGTTAGTGCATTACAAAATGTGATGCCTGTATGGCTCAATCAGCTAGTGTGTCTACAAATCCAAAGGTCCCCGGTTCAAGTCCTAGAGAGGGCGACTTGCCTCGAAAAAAGTAAGTTTGTTTGATTTCCATTTATTTATCATTTGCCGTATTTAATTACATAGTAACAATCATAATTCCTTTAAGAGACCGCGCCTTTCAATTTACTACAAATTAGGAGAGCGTCAACTTAAACATCTTCAGGTACGAGTAAATCCAATGATTTAATGGTTTTTAATAATAATTATTTTTTTTTAGTGTAGGCTAACAGCTGTAACCGTAACTTGATTAACAGCCACTAGTGCAAAACTAGTAGCAAATGGACTAGTTGTTTCCGAGGACAAGCCTATGAAAAAAGGACCAGTTCGTTACAAGGAAATGGACATAACTTGAACTAGTTAACTTTCCTGACCCAACTTGTATTTTACTTATCCAAAACTGATTCCTTTTCCTGCAGGGAATGTACATATGTGTTAAGTTTTCGAGCCGTGTGAGTTACACATTGTATGTATGCACATTCATAAATTGAGACAAAAGAATTCTGTTAGTTCTTTTGGGCACAAAACTTACTTGAAACAATTTTTTTCCTTTCCATTTTTTCTTTTTCGCGCGAAATAAGTATGTGGGACCGTTATATTATGTGCGATTGTATGCACAACAACAATTATTTTCATGCTAACATATCGGTTACTATAATATTAATGTATGTATGTACATATGAATTTCTATTACGTTTGCTGCAGTTTATTCTTATTAAAAGGGGAGTTGGGTCTTGCAAAAAAAAAAATCGATTTTTTTTTAAATATTTTTTCTTGTAGATTAACATCTTAAGATTGTCAATCGGACAAAAACTTTAGAAGTTATGCCAAAATTAGTACCCTAACCTCTAAAAACGCCTTTTTTTAATAGTGTTCCAGCAATTGCTTTGTCACCGATATATTAGCCTATAGTATCGGCTATACAAATTAGTGGATATAATCTAAATGACACTTAATAATATACAAAAGGTTTGAATTAAATCCATCCAACCAGTTTTAATAGAAAAAATCGCAAACTTGCATAGTTCAGATTAGTCATATTTTTCATTGAAGAAAGTACAAGAAATGCTGCATTCCTTTGGGCATACTAAAGTCCTCCCTTTAATCCCTTAGGCGCTCTGCCGGGCATTTCGTCTCTGCGCTATAATTTCCTGGACTATCGAAAAAAATTGTTAAAAATAAAAAATTTAAAAAATGGCTTCATAGGGGGCGGGTTTTTTTTAATTCTTAAGCGAAATGTAAAAACAAATGGGAAAAACGCCTTTTTTTAATAGTGTTCCAGCAATCGCTTTGCCACCGATATATTAGCCGAGTATCGGCTATAAAAATTTGTAGATGTTAATTAAATGACACTTAATAACATACAAAAGGTTTGAATTAAATCCATCCAACCAGTTTTTATAGGAAAAATCGCAAAGTTAGTCGATTTTTTGGGACCACCATTTCTTGTCAGATTTCAAAAGATTTTGAAATAAATTATGGCTAACGAAAGCATTTTTCTAATCAACAAACTTAGCCCACAGTCTGGCAATGTAATGTTGGGCCGAACCCTGAAGGATAGCGTTCACGACATCTCGCAAAATTTGGTTGCTATTTGGTCAGGGCAGCACATTCGTGCTAGACCAATTTAGCACGTAAGATCCCAAATATTGCGCCTTCGTGAGGAATTTATTGTTCTAAAGAAGAAAAGATGCCGACGAGGAGAGCTTTACCGGAAACGTGAATCGTCTTTCGAAAAATCCTTGGATGAGGTGTTTGATATCAAACACGGGGCGGAATTTGCACAGGTATCTGAAGAGCTAGGTAATATTACCGATAGCGATTCTACCGATTATGAGCCGGAATGTAAATATCCGTCCAACCATCCAAGGAAACGAAAGTATGAAAAGCCAAAGGAATCAAAACAAATAGAGTTTATTACTCCGAAGCTAAAGGGCAAATTGTATTTGCTGGAAAGTATTATAGAGATAAAAGAAGAATTTTTGAACCAATAAAGTTTATTTATTTTATTAAATAAATAGTATGTTTCTTTTTTTCCTAATACAAAAAATGTTGTCGACTTTTTTGCCCACAAATCGGCGAGGTTTGTGGCGCTCACAGTTTTAATGGTAGATAAAGATTTTAGCCCCAATAATTTTTAAATATTTTGCATTAATATCTTTAAAAAATAATTCACGATATGCACTTTTATTTTAAATATTCAGCTTTCGGGGATTTTGTAAACTACCCCGGAGCTGTGAGAGAAGTTCCCTAAAATTCAAAACATAGGTAATTTTTAGCGTACTGTCAAAGTATAAAATTAAGTCTACGGCATCTAGATAAACATAAAATATGCGTAATAAACTTTAAAGCCATTGCGCACCACCTAAAACCCATTTTTTTTAACTTTTTCTTTCTGTTATGTATTAAGGGAACTAAAAGGCAATTTATAAAAGGCTGAGAGTATGACCTTAAAAATGTCATACAAAATAAGTCCACCCTAATGTACATACATATGTGAAACTTATGCCGTCCGAAAACTTTACACATACAGTAAAATTTTTCAATGGCAAGCGCCGCTTGATTTTTATGTATGTACATATGTAATGTAAAGCCTGCTTCAAACGTTTTAGACTAATGCCGTTTCCTCACTAGAGCTGAATGTAGCATTTTGACATTTTTTGGTATATGTTACATTTTTCCCATATATTTTCAAGTGGTTCTAGAGGTGGGAGAGAATAGCTTATACACGATTTTAAAAATTTGAATATTTCGGAAAAGTAGGAATGCAGTTTTGTTGTGTTTATCAATACCTATCGAAATGTAGAAGAAATTTTTTAAATCGGACCATTCGTTTAAAACGTATGCCTGATCAAAGTTTGTATATCCCTCGCACTCCCTTTAGCTGAGTTACGTTTATTAGATAGTCGGGACACCAACCCGACTATAGCGTTCTCTCCTGTTTTTGATAGTATTGAATATTTTGAATTTAAAAGCAAAGCACATCTGTTTTCGAAATAATAAATGCTGAATGCTAAATGCTTTCCCGTGCGGACAGGAAATAGCATCTTTTTGAATTCCGAAAAAATACTACAGTATGTACATCAGTGAGGGTACGGCATAAAAGAAATGTAAATGTTGTCAAATAAACGCAAACGGTTTTTAAATAATTTTGGTTCTGCACACAAGCATTTAAAACTTAATATGTACCGTGTGTACATACATATGTATATTTCTGTTGCGCGCGAAATTCATCAGGCTTTTATCAGTACATACATACATGTGGACATATGTACATACATCGATCGCGGAATCCCAACCACACGCCCATTTTAAAACCAGAGAGAACGCTATAGTCGGGTTGGTGTCCCGACTATCTAATACCCGTCACTCGGCTAAAGGAAGTGCGAGGGAGATATAAACTTTGATCAGGCATAACTTTTAACCGAATGGTCCGATTTACAAAATTTCTTCTGCATTTCGATAGCTATTGATAAACACAACAAAACTGCATTTTTACTTTTCCGAAATATATAAATTTTTAAAATCGTATATAGGCTATTGTGGGCGTTAGAGGGGGCGTGGCACCTTTTTGAAATAAACTTGCGCTGCGTAGGAACTCCTAGAATCTGCATGCAAAATGCCAATCTTCTAGCTTTTTTAGTTTCCGAAATCTCAGCGTTCATACAGACAGACAGACAGACGGACAGACGGACATGGCTAGATCAACTCGGCTAGTGATCCTGATCAAGAATATATATACTTTATGGGGTCGGAAACGCTTCCTTCTAGCTGTTACATACTTTTGCACGAATACAATATACCCTTTTACTCTACGAGTAACGGTTTTTGAACCGATTCTATTAAATTCTGTTGGTATACATATTGTGGATTCCATACCTCAGAACAGTACTCCATAATTGGGCGAACTAGGCTTACGTATAGCGATTTAGTTGTATACGGATCATTGAACTCTTTTGCCCAACGCTTAATAAAGGCTAAGACGCCGGTAAATTTACTGACTATAACTAAGATATGGCTATTAAAACAAAGTTTTTGATCGAACAACACACCAAGATCATTAATTTTCTCCACACGCTCCAATAAGGAGTTTCCAGGAGTGTACGAGGTTGTGTGGGCAGTAGAGCGGGAGAACGACATTGTTTTACATTTTGAATAATTCAGTGATAGCAAGTTTGTTGAGGCCCAAGCCTGGAAATTATTGAGGTCAGACTGAATAAGAAGATGTGAACTTAAATTGGAATATACATAAACGACATAAGTATATACATACACATATATATGCAAAAGATATATTAGGTTGTCAAAAAAGTCCTGCGGTATTTTTATTATATTATTTTTTTCTTTTTTTACATCGGACTTTTAAGTGACTCAAAGCTTCTTCAAATGGTTTACAACGGCTTGATGACTTAAGCCAAGCTCTTGACCGATGCTACGGCTACTACTATGCCGGTTTTATCGCAATTTTCTACGACAGGCCTTCCTTCTTTGACCACCTCTGCACCAGAACGAAAACGTTGAAACCATCGTTGTGTGGTGGAAATGGAAACTGTATCGTGTCCATAAACTGCACAAATTTTATTGGCGGCTTGAGATGCATTTTTGCCTTCATCGTAGTAGTACTGTAAAATATGACGAAAATCAATCAAACACGTGTTAGCGCATGAAATGAGCTTTCCAAAAAGGTATATTATGACCAGATGCGACGAATAAAACAAGAACTTCGCGCTTTCAGCGCCAACTAGCGAAAATACCGCAAGACTTATTTGACAACATCATATATACGAATATACATATACACGAAGAAGATACATATATTCATCGTTTGGCAGCGACATAATTTCTCAGCTGGCGATATTATGTCGTTTTTCCTCGGCGGACTTATGTCACTTTATGTCGAAATTATGTCGTTTAAAAACGGCGGAATTATGTCGGCGGAATTAAGTCGTTACCCCCTCCTTGACGGCGTCCCTCCAGTTTCACGCGGATTGTAGGACACAAAAAGTCTGCACAACCTTCCTTTCGAGATCTGGCCAGGATAATCGCGTCATCACCTGTATCGCGGGACTTCCGGAGGTTGTAGCTCTAGCCTGAGAAAAAAATGGACCGGCATGTAAAATCCAAGGATTCAGCCTTATAGAAGGTCCACCGTATCCCCGACGCCAGGCACAAACTCTTGACCCGCGCTCACCTAGCCGGTAACTCGACCTTCTTTCGTCCTTCTCTCGTCCCTGATGCAATCTCTGCGTCCGACAGATCTCACCGTTACAGTCTCAGCCTTGTTCTAGCGTCTTGAGTGTAGAGCACTAAGTTGTAACGGTACTCTCACGGCCACGCACTCGATTAAATCCTCGCACTTGTATTTTTGAATCTCCTTGTAAACTTGTCGCACCTATATCTCCGCGCGCGTATCTTGGTTGACTGTCTCGCACTTCGGTGGTCAGCGTCGCGTCTTCCGGCCTACACGTCTCTTGCCTCCTAGCTGCATGAAATGCCGCGCGTACTTCAATTGACTGCCCGAGCTGCGCCTGCGCCGTCCCTTTTATAGGCTGCGGAGGTCCCGTTATTTCCTTTTGCACACGGCACGCGGATTTACCATTCGATCTTTCTGCCCTTTCGAGGCGTCCAAGGTACAGTATTTACTGTTGGGCCTGGATGCCCTTGAATTCTGCCGCATTCTCGCTTCCTTCGCTGTTGCTAGGGGCTCTCCTGCCTTTAGATTTGTAGGAAGTTTTAAGTTCTTACACTAGTCTAGCCAGTACTGGGGTAAAAGCACCAAACACACGTCTTTCCTCTGATACCAGTTTCTCTCAGCCTTGTCTGCGCATAAGTTGATGCAACTTGTCCAGTATTTACTGGTGGACCTAGATGCCCTTGAATTCTGCCGAATTCTCGCTTCCTTCGCTGTTGCTAGGGGCTCTCCTGCCTTTAGATTTTTAGGGAGTTTCAAGTTCTTTCCTCTGATACCAGTTTCTCTCAGCCTTGTCTGCGCATAAGTTGATGCAACTTGGCGTGCTCGGCCTGAAGAACTGGTGAGATGGTTCTGAAGCCGCCTAGCTTGGGCCAACGAGCGGGTCGCAGGTTGCGGATAGCGAACGACCTCTAGTTCTGGAGGTTAACTGTAAATAAGCTGGTGGTAGAAGTCAATCACGGAATCGTGGACGGAAGCCTCAGCTTAACATGACATTCCCACTTGGGGCCTTTCGGAAACTTATTATTTTTTTATGATTTACATATCTTGGATTTCATTGATTTTCTTTTCACATTATTTAATAGATTTGGTTTGATAAAACACGTTGGTTTTCTTTAAAAATTTAGTACAGAATTTAAGCTTTTTTTATACACGCCTGGTTATGATTGAACACGAATGCGCGCATTCCTCAAAACTTGGCCGGTGTGCGGATGCGCGGCGTTTTGGGAATCGTTGGATTAAACCGCCATGTGGTCTTTAGGTCGCTCTACAAGGTCTGCACTTCAAGTAAAATATATTTGGGCAGTAGATAGGGTATTTCTGGTTACTGATCACTCCAACACATCTCCCGCGGCACAACCTAGCGATTGTTCAATTTAATTAATTACAGATGTAAGAAAAAGGGTGGTGCAAGAGCATACCTAGAGATTGTGCCACGTAACTTGATTGTGGGCTTTCTTGTGGCGGTAAATCCTCCAGTGAATTGGCCGAATCATATGTTGCGCCTTTGGCAGCAACTTGTGGCAAGACCCTTTTGGTTTCCACCAGAAATTTCCAAAATACCTGTAGTGAATTTTGGTTGTAGGTTAAACACGCACAAAATTTCAGTTAAATGCAATTGCATTTACCTTGATTTTTTTCTTGGCTGATATTTATGGCTGGATGCCAAACAAGTTGCTAGATCACACTAAGAACAGTGGATCCCACTCAAAATTTAATATTTCGGGCTTTTTTAGCCTTTTTAATACTTATAAATTTTGAGCTGCTGGCACCTCCGTCTCGCTTGCAGGTAAAAATAAGAAGAACGTAACCGGAATTAGATGGATACCAGCGAGGCTTTTGGCGGAAA
>JBAMCJ010006545.1:0-27248 GCA_037075205.1 Drosophila prostipennis
TATTGGTAAATAATATTATTTAAAAAGGTAATTTAATATTAAGTATTGTTAAAATATTTCTCTTTATTTAAATGCAAATGGGAAAAAATTCCATTTCTTTTTGTATTAATTTGACATGCAGACCTGTCATCGTCTCGCCGTGTTTTCTCGTCAAACTGCCACCAAAACGAGAGCTCTACTTAATTATTTACGGCAAACATTTTATTACATTTTTAGTAATTTAACCCGTCGCCGTTTCCATTTCTTTTTATTTTTTACCATATTACAATTTCGGTTTCCTTTCCACTTTGTGTGGGCATTTTTTTCGGTTTCGTTCGTTTGTCACATTTAATTGAATTTATGTAGTTTTAATGTCGCCTGGCCTGTGCGTACAGCGTTTTCGCATTAATTTTTATGTTTTCAAATAAACGAATATTTTTTCCAGACTGCTGTTTGTGGTTTTTCCGCCGCAGGCCAATCAAAAGATGAACTGTCAAATTATGCAAATAATTTTCCGCAGTCACGCATGGGGCTCTTATCGTATCCCGACAATCGTGGACTCTCACTTTAATTGTCTCTAATTTGGTTAGTGGATAAAAAGGGAATCCAGGACCACCACCTGTGTGTTTCTCAAGGCGTGCTGCTAATTGGCTCGGAAAATCGAAGGCCGCAGCCCGAATGCCGAAAACCCCTGGACATCAAAGGCAGGACGCGGACTCCTCCTTCAGTTTGTCACCCTGTGTGTGCGTTCGTCTGTCTCTGTCAAAATATTTTCATTGCATTTTTGGGTGTGTCTCTGTTATTGTTACCCTGTGTTTTGTTAGCAAAGTGCAGTTCGCGTCCCTGGTCAGGAGGATTAGTTGATATATTCCATTGTTTGTTGTTATGGCCGCAGTTTATGATGCGTACAGGGCGCTCTGCTCTCCACTTGCCAGTTCATATTTTGCGGCTGACATTTATGGTGGGAAGTGCTGCCAGCCCCGGGGCTTACTGGATTCTCGGGTTTGAGGCGAGTGGAAGTTT
Organism: Drosophila prostipennis; assembly: GCA_037075205.1. Lineage (NCBI taxonomy): Eukaryota > Metazoa > Arthropoda > Insecta > Diptera > Drosophilidae > Drosophila > Drosophila prostipennis. The sequence continues at coordinate 1,003 of JBAMCJ010006545.1, forward strand.
TGCATTTGGTCAGGTGTCTAATGAGTTCCCTAAAAATGTGGAATGTGTCGCTGGCATGCCAGCGGGCCAACTAATGAGCTTAGGTCGGGTATACAGTTCCTATAGAGGTCCTATTACCAAAGGATAAAACCGAAAGACCCAATAGTGGAATTTAAATTGTTTTGTGTTTAGTAACCGTTCCTATATATTTATTTTTCTTTAAATATTTTAATATAATTTTTTTACATATTAATCTAATATTGAATTATATTTAAACTGAAATTATGGTAAAAAGATAAATTAAAAGCCAAAAATAGAAGTCCATAATGATAATTATATCTCAAAAACCATCGAAAATATGCTATTTATCTTTGAAAATATATTTTTAGCCAGTTTTTATCATCTACTGTACATAAATGTATAGCCTAACCCTAATGTCAATGATAGCCTACAGCATCAATCGACATGTTGCCAAAAAATCGTGACTCAGCACAGATGAAACTAAAGTGCAAGAGTGAAAAAAATCATAAATAACATATGACGAGTAAGCAAATACAATGGAGGAAAAAATGCTCGGACAGGACACGGCTAAAAAACTATGAATATTCATAAAATTATTGAACAATAGAAACTGATGATGTGTTGTCAAATCGCATAAAAAAAAACTTGCATTTGATTGATGATATCTAATGACATGGAGAAAAATTCTGGCGAATTTCTCCTTTTCGTGAAAGTCACAAAAAAATATAAATATTATTTGAAGCGAAGCTAAAGAGGAATATGTGGCCGAGGCCAGACAGTCATACATCATAATCACCGGGATTGGAGTGCAGAAAAACACCCTCAATATGTGAAATGCCCCCGCCCAGAAGAAAAATAATCTAAAATAACCCCTTCCCTCTACGAGTGACTGCAACCCACGCAAAAATAGATACAAAAAACATATATAAAAAGCAGAGGAGGATGTTACCCTGCCGGGAATCAAAGGCAGTCACAGGAAAGGACACGAAATATGATCGATGGGCGGCTACTGTGGCTCTGGGCCTGGGGTTTTCAATCCTCCCGCTGTGACTGTCCACAAAATGGCACAATTAACGTGGCACATCCTTTCAGCCAACTTCAGCCCTGGACAACAATTGTTGAACACGGTAAATAAATGTCAGAGCTGCCTGGTGCCGCTCCCTCACATCATCGATAACATAATGACATTTTCGTATCATTTTTCAAATTGTAAAAAAAGGAAAATTCGATTTTTTTTTGTTGGGAACCAAAATTGAAATTGTTTTGTCAGTTCGGCGGTTGGGGTGGGTCGTGTGTGTATGTCCTTTCGCAGCTGGATACCGTCAAACATATTGGAGTTTTAATTATGATTTTTTATTGGTTTTCCCCGTTTTGTTGCTGTTCGCGCTTAGTGTTGGTCAAACAATTGTAAAATGATATTTTCCTTTGACAACCCTTTGTAACGAGTTTTTAAAATGGCCCTCCACCGATGGTTTTGATCGGATTATCACAAGTGTCAATCGAAAAGGGTGATAGTTGGATAGTTTCTGTTTCCCTATTCTGGTGTTATACCAGCACTAAATGCTTTTTGATCAATGAGGGGTCAAGTATTTTTGGGACCCTAATTATGACTGAGTTTTTATAGTTTCATTGTCAGCTTAGAGAAGTGTAGAAACGCAAACGATTATTGAGATAACCACTGCGGGGGGCATTTGAGATTATTGATATAATTATGAGTGTTGGAAAGAGATGAGTTACTCCAAAGGAGAAGTCTCTTTGTTTTACTATCCTAGCCCTACAAGTGTGAAACTTATTTCTTACTGCGCAGTCACTTTGTACATAAAATCTTACATTAATTACATTAAAAAATCTATTACAAATACAATTACAAATTCATTAACATTACAATTCCAGTTTCAATTACATTACTTTTTAACAATTTCAATTACAACTAACAGAACTCGAGATAGAGAGGCGTGAAAACAGGAAAACCAAAAAAACAAGTTTAATTGGGTTTTTATAATTTAATGGTAGGTAGGTAGAAGTGGCGAGGTCCTCTCTGAGAGCCTCCAAGTAGAGCTGAGCTCCGTTTTGATCCACACCCTCGTAAATTGTTGTCTCCGCGTTCTCTTCAGTACCAGCCTGCATCATTTAGAAAACCTAGGATTGCAGTTATCCTCTGCTTTCCTATTTCTCCCAATGATTCCAGCTGATACGCCCCGAAGTATCTCGCCCTGATATGGTTTAGTGCTGGGCAATGACACATCATGTGCTCAGGTGTCTCCTGTGTGTCTGTTTCTTTGCAGCTCCTGCAATTAGCATTGTACGGAAGCCCCATCTTCATGGCTTGCGTGCCAATGGCCCAATGGCCTGTGATGAGTGCCGTGATCCTTCTAATATCCCTTTTGCTTTTGGATATTAGTTCTCGAGTTCTCTTGCTATTGATGGTTGGCCAGCAGAGCTTTGATCTCCTGAGACCCTGCTTTTCTGACCAACTTTTACTAGCTAGTGTTTTGTAGTGTTCGTGAATCCTTGCTTGGACTGTATTAAGGGATTCAGGTAGACTAGTTGTATAGGAGTCGTCTGCCGACCCCTTTCGTGCAAGTTCATCCGCCTTTTCGTTTCCTGGTATATCATTGTGCCCTGGCACCCATGTTATCTGTACATGGTTGTTTGTTGCTAGTATGTTGAGAGCCGACTTGCAATCGGCTACTAGTGTCGAGTTGGTTCTTGCTGCTGCGAGAGATTTGATAGCCGCTTGGCTATCCGAGTATATCCGTACCTTGGTATTCCTGAGGCATTGCTGAATCGAAAGCTTGGCTGCTTCTAAAATAGCAAGTACCTGTCGCTGATTCTGGGAGGTGGAATTTCGATTCTATCCCCCAGCTTTCAGCGAAAATTCCAGCCCCTACACCACAGTCCATCTTGGAGCCGTCAGTGTAGAGTGATACCTCATCTTGTCCGGTTACTCTGTCATTCTCCCAGTCTTATAATTTAATTCGTCTCAGTTTTTTTTCACCACCATTCACAAATGTAAAGAATTACGTTCTGCTTTGCATTTCCGCTGGAAAATAGAAAATACGTGTCCGGATCTGGCAGCTACGGAAAATTATAGTAATTTTCGCTTTGGCCAAGGGTTTGCAAATCACTTGGCCGCCTACGTGTGGTTGCAACCGCCACTTAAATTGTCACACGTGCAAGTGAGTGTGTGTGGTAATTATAAAGTCATCTTGACATAATCAAAAGTGACAATTACAGCCATTGAACAGGAAGACGGACCCCCCCATCATTATGCGGCGGTTGACGGCGAAAAAGTCAACGGCACCGTGTGATATTGGTAATATCTGGTTGCAACTGACAGAATTGCGAGGCGGAGGAGTTACGCGTCATTAGGCAGGCCGCTTTTATGCCTACCAACCAACGCCAGGTGACAATCAACGTAATAACTGGTATTGCGGTTAGAAAAGGTTTTTCCTTTGCCTATTCAAAAACCGTGCAAATTATTCAAGTTTTAAAGTTCCACTTTAAATAGAAAACTTAAGGTTACGTTAGTTTTGATCAAGAGAAAACGCTTTAGTCGATTATTTCGACTATCAGATACCCGTTACTCAGCTAAAGAGGGGGCGAGGGAGATGAAGATACGGTGTCGTCAGCGCCATCTGGTAGGAAGCCCAAGAATATGTGTGGTTAATAACAACTTTCTAGCCTTTGTAGTTTCCGAGATCTCAGCGTTCATACGGACGGACAGACAGACAGACGGACTTTTGAACGAATACAATATACCATTTTACTCTACGAGTAACGGGTATAAAACGAGATCAGTATGCTGAGAGGAGGAACACTTCTCAGTATCGCTACCAATCGATCTTTCTCTCGGGTTTACCTGCTAAATATTTGGATAAGTCGGGTCAGCGATGATGGATGGACAGAAAGGGAAGGGAGTCTAAGACACTAATCCCAACCGGCATTGTTAACAGGCGTATAAAAATGATATGCAAATTTATGTAAGCCTCAACTAAACGTTAATTTCAGTAAGCGGCTGGGCAAACAGAGGCTGAGGGGAGAGGCCTCTTCCAGATACATTCAACATTGTAATACCTCAATAATCTAGCAGGGACACACCTCTCCCATACCCGACCAGAAATATACACGGGGAACTCCTCATCCAACCTGACAGTTGTAAATCTCATTAAAAGGTTATTGACTCCCTGAAGCAGGCACAAGGATTAAAAGGAGGGGTACAGGACAAAGTAGAAAAGGCAGTAGGGAACAAAAAATGTATTCTAACCCCATCTCGAGTCGGTTGAATTTTCTTTCTTTTTACGCTTCAATTAATACAAAAGTGTCTTCGCTCAACGGGACCTTCCTTCTCCCTCCCTATAAGAAAAACTCTGACAGCACAATTGACAAGAGAGTTAACCTAACCCCTGACGAAAAAATCTGGCAAGTCTAAGGCTTCCACAATTTATGCAAATTAATTTAGAAATGTGTCTCTGTCCACCCTCAAGTGTCAGGCAGATATACATCAAACGGACGGAAAAATAGGGACAGGGATTCAGAAAAAATAGAGAGAGTGCGCCTTTTGTAATTAAGAATGCATATCAAGTGGTAAATAAATGCTGTTGATAAAAACAAAATGGTCTAGGTCCAGGAATGTGAATGAGTTAAAAGAGGCGGAAAAAGCAGGAGGTCTCAGCAGGGAAATTGAGTATGAAGATTTTAATCAGAGATTTAAATCCAAAAATGTAACTTAATTTATTTAAACAGATTTATACTTAGGTAAGAAACCAAAGTATAAAATACCATTATAATTTATGTATTAGGTATTCAGTCATTCTAATAAATAAATGAACTTAAAAGCTGTCTAAACAGAACCTTTAAGAAAAATTTTGCAAATTTAATAAACCTATCTTAGATTTTAGTACCACCCCCGCCAAACAAAATAAATAATCCTTTGCTCAAACTCTTTTTTTAAAGCCCCACCGCTCAAATAAGAATCCCCAAGTAACCGCAAAAGTTCAACCACAAAACCTGCAGATGCAAATACCAAAGATGTTTGCCTTTCGAGAGGAATCCCTGCACTTTACCGATTAAAAACAAAGGGCAAAAAGTCTTGGCCTCATCAGCAGTTGCAGTTGCAGCAAAAGGATAACTGGTAACTTCAAAAAGCACGGTGCACGCGGCATCAAGGAAATCAACTTTCGCCGAATGCAAATAAAGTAAAAGCATCCTGAATCTCAATAAGCGAGACTGGAAGGTGAGGTTTGGTGCAAGAAGGATCTACGCACTTTTTATTCGCAGTAACGCATAATGCGGTCAATGAACTGGGAAAGAGGCAAGACAAAGGCAAAGGCTCTGACTGACTTTCCTGCTCTGTTGTCAACGGCAAGCCCTGGAAAGATGCAGGTTAGGGTTAACCAACTGCACTGAAATAAATATTGTGGAAGAAGGAAGGCAGATCTAATAAAGTTGAACAATGGTATTCCATTTTAGCAATAAGAAATTATGATATTATTCTCGATATGTAAACACAAACTCATCATCTGTAATGTTTTCTTTCAGTATACAAAGGTTCTTCAATAACAAACCAATCTTCAATCCACTATTTTATATAAAACAATATACCCTTTTACTCTACGAGTAACGGGTATAAATACCTAATAAATACAATTTTATATTTCTGTAATTATGTTAATAATTAAATATTTAAATTTAAAATATGTATCCACATTTTTGTTCTAGTGCAGACAGTAAGGACTCGCCTTTTTCCTCTTTATAATTTTTTTTGCATTTCCAATTGCAAGGCAAAACCTCAACAGCTGCTAAAATGTGCGTATCAACCCTCTGGTGCCCTACTAGGGTAAGTGTTAAAAACAAAAGGAGTACCCCTCTATAAAGCCCACTCTCCTTAGTGTTCGCTCCCTTTCACGATGCTCACCTTCACATTCTTGTCGCCCACAAAAGGGGGAAATTATCATGTCATGTCATTGCGTGTCTTCTATTTGCATTCGGGTTTTCATTTTTCTGCAGTTAAACTTTATTCCTTTTTTCTAGGATAGAGCTGCAATATACAGTGCGAGGCATAACCATAATATTACAAATTGCATATGAGTATGAAGGTTTAAATTAATTTTTCTAAAACTCGATGCTTCTAATTTATATAGTTTACCAAAATACGTAGAACAAACTCATATTTTAGAACAAATTTAGTATTTTCGTCTTACAATTCCGTTACGCACTGTACAAATACTAGTGTACATATATCGGGTAACATCTGCTTTAAAATAATTGCAAGTTTGCGAGAGATTTTAATGGTTTCGGCAGCGGGCGGGCCCTCGGGAAATGTTAAAACTGTGCTAAAATATCATAGTTTATGGGGGAATGGGTGGTTTTAAGTGGGTTCTACTTGGGCTAGTTGGGTTGGTCTAGTCTCATTGGGGGTTGTGTCCCATGTGGCAACATGTGGGTACTTATGCAAAATGTTCGCTTGTCATTGCAAACTTGTGTTTAATTAAAACGCTGCTAATATCAGTTAATTTCTCCTCATTAAATTGTGACACTTTATGGGCGGGGGTGAGGGTGTGTTGGGAATATTAATGGGTCTATCGATACTTGATCTCAATTGTGTGGTAAGTGTGGAATAGAATAATGGCATAAAAAAGGTTTTTTATGGTTCAATGAAAATTTATGTAATTATTTGTTTGTTTTCATGGTTATAACTTAAAAGTACGTTTATTTAAAGTTAAAATAAATAACCTACCTCTAAAAGTCTTCAATAGTATAAAAGTTAAAATCTTAAGATTTTACTTACACTTTGATTTATTTTTTTAGTTAAAATAATTACACTCTTTATTATTAATATATCACTAAATTTTAAAAAAATATATGTTTCAGTATATATTCGATAGATGGCGATAGACAAATAAATAAATAAATATTCGATACTCATATTTCACCTTGGAATTCAATTTTAGACATATCGAAAATAAATTCAGTAGCAATAAAAGAAACCTCCCACCAATTTCTATATCAAATTAACGCTAATTAACAACAAAAGGACGGGGATCAAGGACTGCTCATAATTTACTTCATTACAATTGTTGATGAAAACAATCAGTGGTAATTCAAAAAATGGGAACAAAATCTACATAACGGGGAATAACACGAACCAAAAAACTACCCAAAAAACTGTGAGGAACGGGGACAATTAAAGGCGACAACAAACAGCCCCGTTGACCCCGGGAAAACTCAGAGGGGGTGGCTAATGACAGTGATGCAAGTCCAGAAATCAAAAGGCATTATTCCTCCCGCAGCGAGTGTTGATTAGATATATGGCCAGTGCAGTACAGTTGCCTCATCCGGGAGTTATGGACTTTCGAGGGGTGGGTTTTCGGACTTTGGGCCACAGACACACCTGAAAGCCATAACCTGCGAGGGGGTGCAACTGTACACGCATGTGGCCCATAAAAGATACATTTATAATGGCCAACAGATACTTGTGGCCCCGAACAGTTATACATAACAATAATTTGGTAATTGCCAGACAATCGTAACATTTGTATACTCATATACGGATACATTTGTGCTATTCCATTGCGTGTTCATTTCAATTTTACTTCATGCGGGTGGGTGGATCAATGTGGATGGATATGCTCATGTGGATGAGGAACAAGTGTTCCCGAATGTTATTTATGGCAATTATAAGCAATTTTTGAAGTCCTCTGCTGTCGTTATTGAGTCCATGAATGATGTATTAAGGTTACGAGGGGGACGGTAAATGGAACACGTGGCTGGGGAGTCGATTTGCAGTGTAAATGTGTGAGGTTAAAGCTTGGAAAAATGTTGCGGTCAACATAATGAACCTATAGAAGATTCCTGGGCTCACCTACACAAAAAGTGGCTGAAAATAACAAAGGAGGCTACACACAAAAAAAAAACTTGGTAAAATCAACTGTAATAATTGTCAATCAGTCCCCAACTGCAAAAAATAGTCAATTCTACTAAGTAAATAGTTACTTTCACAACAAGAAATACACACAATTAGCAAAGACACACACCTATATCCTTGACAAAATTGAAAATTTTTTGCAGTTGGGGTCTTTTTGACAATTTTTTTTTTTGTGTGTAGATTCGGCAAGCCAAAGTTTATATACCCTAGCAGATCATTCCTATGACAGCTATATGTTATAGATCACTCCTTTATGAAAGTTACGGAACTATTCAATATAAGAACACAAGTTAACAAAAAATCTAGGATTATCAAATCTAGGATATATCATGCTATTGCTACCAATAATATAGTTATCAACGATTTCCCACAGATTGAACCCTTCTGATGCTCTCCAAAAGAACAATATAAGTTTATCAGATTTATTATCCAAATCAAATCAGAAATTGACAAATTTCCCATTTGGGACAACAACTTTCACCGCGTGGATTAACCTTGAGTGGGAAAGAGGGAGTGACCTCCTAACCAACCACTTGAAATATTCTCATGACCTCGAAATACAATTTTCAATGCTCAATGGAAAGAATTACAATGAAAATGATTCGAAGCTAACTGGGATTTTCACACAGAAATTAGCAGGCAGTAAATGCAGTTTAACTTGCATTAGCACAGTGTGACATTTCATCAAGATCCCAGAAGAACCGAGGGGGTGCCGAGTACCACTGACAACGCAGATTGAGTCGCCACGCGCAATTAAACTCGCAACTCGCAAAGGAGTGTGACAAATTTCTACTGACGAGCACTCTTCTATAGAATGCACTTGGAAAAAATATGGTTTCTTTCATTTAATAAATTTCTAAAAATAACAAAAAATTATAATCATATAAGTATTTTATTTTAGTAAGTGTTTTTTAATCTTATAATATTAAACTTCGGAGTAAAATACTTTTCCATAGTATCTGAGAATTAAATAATCAATTAATTTGCCATATTTCACCAATAACCATTTTTCCTTCACTGTTAGAATGAAGATCGTTATTTTTTTGAGTGTGCACACTCGGTAGTCCAAAATCAACCAGCAACTTAACCATTGAAGCGGCAAAACATGAGAGCAATCACGGATCGAGATGCAGATACAGAATCAGATGCAGATACAGATACAGATACCACACGGGCGGCAAAAACTCAGCCAGAAGCGGATACAAATTCGGCGGGGCGTGAGAACGCCGAGCGAAAAAGAAGCAAACTCGAATGAAGTGAGTAATTAACGCTGCATGCGTTCTCCCTGGAAATTGCGTCCTCGCGAGGGTCCTTGCAGCCATTCATCCTGCGCCTGGTCACGCCGATTGACGGTGACATATGCGGGTCGTTGTGTCTGTATTTGAATCCGTATCTGTATCTACGCCTGCCTACTGATCCAGTCGGCGCGGAAGTCCCGGCCAGGTACTCGAGTCCATTAGGCAAGGGTGCGTCCAATTTACATGGCGAGGAAATAAAATTGTATGAAGGACAGTGGTACAAAAATTGAGGAACAATATACATAGTTTTTAAAAATTATTTTTCCTCCAAAATAATAAAATTAAATTGAACTTCATTATTTTTGGAGTACAGATCAATTTTTTAGTTTAAATGAAATGGTTTTTAACAATTTTTTGAGTTTTTGGAATTAAAAATCTTTTATTTAATTTAGTGGTACATTACAGACATTATTGTATAAAGGTACAACATTTTTTAAAAAATATATTGCATATATTTGTTATTAATATAAATAAGATTTAAAGCTTGTTACGTCTTCTTCGTCACTTTCGTGCCACTGTCCATTTTTGAGTGCATAAAATTTGTTTAATTGTTTCAACACGCACACCCGAAAATCCCCTTTGGAAGACTTCCTCCTCGGCGGCAGTGGAACATCATCTCCGACTGTCTCTGTTTGTTGTTGTTTTGGTTTGGCTTTTTGTCAGTTTCCTTTTTGTGGGAAGGCGTGTGAATCCCTTTTCTCGGGGTGTGGGTTTTGGGTTTTGGGTTTTCGGGTCAGGACTCACACCCACCAAACCGACCAACCACCGGCACGAAATTACCATCAAATGAACTTATCGCTGGCGAAACTATTTTACGCCACTTTCCCAAGTGGATTCTCGTGTTTGGCTTATCGCGTCCGCGGGTTTTGCCCTGTTTTGTCGGTCCGTGCAACACGTGAGGACTGTACCGGAGAGCCTGAGAGCCCTTCTGACCCCTTCTCGAACCCCTCGGTGTCAGAATTCACTGTTGTCGTTTGACATATTGTCAACCAACGCTGGCTATCAACAATTACACGTGTCCCCCGTGTCCGGGTGGTGTCTTGCCGAAATTTGCATATTTTTCTAATTAATCGCATGAAATTTTCATATAATTTTCTCATTGTGCCTATCTGGCTGATAAAATGCCTTGCTTTAAATAATTAATAATTGTCGCGTGTCTCTCGCACCCGAGTTCGCGCCCGTGTTGTTTAAATTAATGAGTAACCAGTGGAAAGTAGGCAAATGCAAAAGTTACGATTTGATACCGAGAATTTATTATAGGGAAAAGTTTGTAAAAAAATTTAATGTTCGGTTTAGTTATGGAAAAATTAGCATATTTATTAAGTTAATACTACTTAAATTAAAAAGGTTTATCATAAAATTTTATGTTTGTTCAGTGTTAGTTTAAAATAAATTTACATAATTTCCATCCATCTTTAGTGTCTAACAACTGACTCATGATCATAGACTACAATTTTTAATCACTTCCTGTTTTTTAAATATTTTTCCATTTCCGCCAAAACCGAATGACAAAATATCCCTCATAAGCTAATTCCAACATATTTTTGAATACCATTATCCCATTTAGGGATTAATAATGCAGACTAAACAGGGACAAAGAAATATCCCATTGATCTGTCACTTGGCATTATTTTTCCATTAGATCTTGTACACTGGCTGTGAATGAATCAACAATATTTACATTATCCAAAAGATAAACATTTGCTGACGAACGATCGATCATCTCGATGAGGTTCTTTTCCCCCATTTTCACACCTAAATTTAAGCCAGAGTCGAGCAGGTTGGCCAGGTGTTTTCCGAGCGATTGAAACGAGGTTAAGTCATCAATAAGCCATGCCATCCATCGTATACAAATGAGTCACTCCCGAACCAATTGCGACGCAATTTACTACTAGTTTCAGGGTTCTCACAGTACTTACGGGGGAGAATTCCCTTCATCCTCCTCCGCGGCGACAAGTTTACATAACCCAAAAACTGGGAAAGCGCTGAAAAGTTCCCACAGACCCGAATATCGATGTGCTATATATATGTAGTTGAGATTCCTATGCAGTTTTAATGATTTACAATAACAAAGCAACAAAAGGAGGCCAGATTTTCATTGATGCATTGCCAACAGGTGAGATTGAGGGGTAGCGATTTCAATTAAAAGTGACACAAAATGCTTTGACAAAGGAGAAACAATTTCAAATTGCATGTGTGTCATGGGAAAGTTGTGGGACATATATGGGGAGTCCTTTTTTCGATCCTCCGCTTCTGCGTCGCACTTGAAATTTCGTTAAACACACTTGAGAATGTTGAGGGTAGCCACCCTAAAATGTGTAAAGCCCTCAAGTGTTTTTTTTCTTGTGTGAGTTTGTTGTTCATTCAAAAGTTTGCAGGTGTTCCCTGTTCGATACTTAAATATTCGGCTTGTTGTTGCCGGCGAGTACTTGAGCCAAAACACGGGTTCCTCAAAATGCCAATACACTTATCGACATCGATGAGAAGCGGGCCATGCAAATATTCCTTCAAGTTGCTGCAGGGATTTAAGCACAACAAACAATGAAAGTGGATTCCGAGGGGTTGCAAGTTACAGTGGTTCGGAATATAAAAATCCCTATTTAGATTTAAAAAAGTACATCAAAATGTTTATATTTAAAGGCAAGTACAAATAATCCCCTACCAGTGTGCGCATTCCAATGAACTAAAAAAAGTTATGAGTCACGATGAAAATAAGGTTGCAGGGCGAAGGAGCGATATCAACAACATCTCCGCAGCCAGTTACAAAGCCAAGGAACCAACTTTCCCTATGCATTACACATTTATTAAACATTAAGCTGAGGAGTGCACTGCATTTAGGGGTTGGGCTAAAAAATAAGGGAAAAAACTGAAGAAAAATCGAGTTGAGTCGAGGACAATGAGGATCGGCACGTTGATGTTCTTGATGATGACTATTGAACTTTTCAAACATGATGAAGTGCTCCGCAGCTCGATTTGCTTATAAGCCATAGCTGCAGCTCCTTCCCCCGATAAACCAAGATGCTAAATGCAAACAATGGAAATGCTTCCCGTAACGGGACCCGGTCCCAAAGCGAAGGGCACCCTCCAACTAATCACAAAGTGCATTTTCTGCTCGCGGCAGTTGGTAAACAGAGAGCGTCGGGAAAATGGTAAGGGTTAGCGTACCGAATCAAGGTCCAGCTGAAAGTCCATGCATACAGTTCGAGCATTACAGGCAGTAATGCCAATTTAGCTCTTTTGCTTGAAAACTGGAGCTCTTTTACCTTAAAACAAGAAAGGAAGCTAGCTTCGGCTAGCCGAAGCTTATATACCCTTGCAGATAATTCCTATTAATCACTAATTGCCCGATCGTTCCTATGGCAGCTATATGATATAGTAGTTCGATATTGATAAAATTAAAATCGAAATTCGAAACATTTAAAAAGAGTCATATTCCAGAGTAGAAGAGAATACAATAAAAGTCAAGGAAGCAATAATTTATTTCCTTTTATATTCCCATTAATTTTTCGATCGTTCCTATGGCAGCTATATGATAAAGTCGTCCGATTTTGAAAAAACTTTATTCGAAATTCAGAATTAGCTAAAAAATGGCATTTCCAAAAGTAGGAGGTTATAGGTTCAAAAACACCCAAGATATAATTTTTTTTACATTTTTTCCCCCGATTATTCCTATGGGAGCTATATGATATAGTTGTCCGATCCGGCTCGTTCCGACTTATATACTACCTGCAATAGATATAAGACTTTTGGGAAAGTTTTAGCCCGATAGCTTCAAAACTGAAAGACTAGTTTGCGTAGAAACAGACGGACAGACGGACAGAAGGACGGACAGACGGACATGGCTAGATCGACTCGTCTAGTGATGCTGATCAAGAATATATATACTTTATGGGGTCGGAAACGTCTCCTTCACTGCGTTGCAAACTTCTGACTGAAAACATAATACCCTCTGCTAGGGTATAAAAAGAAGCAAATTTAGAATAATTATCTTAATACTTCTTAAGACCTGGACATCAAAACTATGTTTAAAACAAGTGCTTCCATTTAGTTATGTTGATCTTTAAAGAAAGTTTTTCAAGCTCTTAATTATTTTGACAGTTTAAAAATAGTTAATTCAAATATATTATTTGAAAATTTTAGTAATAATATCTTTAAAAGCAATTCAAATAGAGTTCAAGTTATATTTAAATGTAAAAAATGTATGTTGTAAAATTAAATACATTTTTTTATGGTTGCTTTCTAAAAATCGAAATGCACCTCTGATATAGGAGACTTTTGTCGGTGCCTTTGGCTGCATTTTTCTCGTCCTCTCCACCGAAACTCTTTTACCATCTCATTTTTTATGCACTTTTCCGCTTGCTTTTCAAGAAGAAACAGCAGTCGGAACAACAGCAAATACTACAAATAATCATAATAATAAAATGCCAAGTTGTACATTTCGCCGTTACCCGTTCTAGCACTTTCCCTCCCTCTCTTTCACCCATCTGCCATCTCTTTCGTTTGATGAGTCATTCTGATGCAGCTTGCGTTTGTTTTTTTTTACTTTTGTGGTGGGGTAGGGGGGCACCAAGGGGTTAATGCACTGCACTTGGTGGAAAAAAAACGAGTCCTTGGCAATAAATATAAAAATCTTTAGCTGTTTGGTGTTGTTGTTCATTGCGTGTTTAGATAAAAGAAAAGGATTTAAGACGGAAGCTTCTTAGTTCATTAAGTTTGCTTAGACTAATGGAAACTAGGTTAAATAAAGAAGTACAATTAAATAATTATGCGAAATTTTTATGGATTTTCAAAAGGTTAGACATTGAAACTATTTCGATATGTAAAATGTAAGTAGATCTTAGATCTTTAATTGGTAAGAAATTGTAAATTGATCAAAAATAAGGTTGCTTTTTTATAGGGTTCGCGAAATAAATTTTGAGAATTATAATATTAAATATTTGGAAATCTCAAAATGCTTTTCTCTGAAAATATTTATTTTTCTACAACTTCCTAGCAATAAAACCATTAACAAAGCGAAGAATAATGGAAGTTGAAGCGCCGCCCACGCAATAATGGCTCCCCACCCCTCGAAACTTGTAGACCCCGTCACCACCTATTACACAGTGGACCACTTAGAAAGTGTTCGCAGGCCAGTAACAATCGCAATCATAATAACAATAATAACAAGGGCAGCACACACACTTTTATGGCCTACGGAAGAGGAGAGCGAGGCGATTACAAATGATTTGAATAAATTTGCAATAAAAAAAGTGTATTCTATTTTCGAGCTGGAACTGTGCCGACAATAAAACAATTTTGTATGCCAAAACCGAGGCAATTGTCCGGCGTTGGCAGCTCCGGCTTCCCTGAATCTGAATTGAAGTTTAAAGATTATATTCTGGCCAGCAGCGGCAATAATAACATTGTGGTTAAAATGTTGCAGCGGCAACAGCAGTGGAAACAGGGCCATTACAAGTGTCAAAGCGGCAATTTATCGTCCGTAATCATGTGTATCTATAATTGTGTCGGCGAGTGTGGGGGCAACAGTTAATCATATAAATATGGCGACGGCGGGCGGCGTTTGGCGCTTATTATTTTTGCCTCGGCTGCGATAACATGGCTCCGAAACAACTTGCTCTTTGATTTACTACTACAGTGCGTGGCAAAACTATACAGCAGTTATTGGCTATCTAAAATTATTAAAAAAATTGGCATGTTAAAAAGGTTTTTTTTTAAGTGTGAACTTTACTATGGCTGTAATCTATTCTGTAACCAACGATTTTTAATTATGTACTTAATTGTATCTGGTGAACAATGTTGTTTAAATTACAAACTTTTCAAATGGTTTTCTTATTAAAAGTAAATTAAATTTCTCACAAATATATTTATTTGTTGTTATTAAAGTTTCAAAATTTTTATATTATTTAATATAAATTTAAAATTTTTAAGGTTAGAAAATAAATTATTATTAAGGTTGAATATTTAACAAAAATAATTCAGCAACATACAATTTTTATTTAACATTTTTCAAAGATTTATTTGAAAGTTATATCAATTCTCTTTAACGACACTTTTTTCAAAACAGATGGCATTTAAATTTAATAATAAAAATAAAATATTAAAAAAAATTCATCTTAAACTTTATCTACTTATGTATCGTACTGTATTTAACTGAAAGTTTTGTCATCACACTCTCTCCCGAGGGAGTTAGAGATATGTTGCGCTTGCCAAAACCAAAGTCGAAACCACAAAGTCATAAAATTACTTTCGCGCATTATAAATTTATAGTTTACTTTGGTTTACAATCGGGTGTGAGTTTCTGGCACTCAAGCGTAAAAATTTATTATGCTTATGGATGAAATGATCACGGAGGATGAGGCTTAAAGAGGGCGGAGATTTAGACCCGACTTTGTTGCCATAGCAGCAGATGCTGTTCGTTAGCCATCGCGGACATAAGTCATTTATATTGTAACAAATTGTACGCGATTTGGCGTCGTCCTTAAGACATAACACTTGTACCAGATGGACGTCGGCTGGGACTAAATGTTTTTGTCTCCTTTTGAACTTGGCTGCCTGACCTTAGGGGTTAAATGGCATCTTTAAGACGGCAAGCAAGGGTGATCTGGGAAAGATTTGTTGGTTAATATAAAACGATTATAGGGTGTGCAAAAATATAAATCAGTTAAATTAATGGATTTTGAAAGAAGGAAATCTTTAATAACTTTTATAAATTTTATAATAACCAACTTTAACGAAAGAAGAAATCAAGATATCGTATGTCCTCGGTAAATCCAGACCCCAATGAACAAATGTTTTATATTGGATGTCAGCAGACAGGCGAAACTAAAAAGCAACAAGCAAAGTATGGCATCACCTTTCCTCATTTCCCTTCCTTTCAAAAGAAATCCATTTCTGACCTCACCCCAAACCGAAACCCAACCAGACTGTTTGCCATTTACCAAAGTGCAAGGAGATACATCAAGTAGACAACAACCCCCCCAGATACCCAGATTCAGATACGGCTACATATATAGCTACAGTTGCAGATACAGATACAAATAATCGAGAAGGAGCAAAAAACGTGGCAGGAAATGCGGGCTTGCTCATTATTTGCGCTGAGTGCGGCGGCGACGACATCGAGTACTTTGCATAAATTTCAAATCTTGCCGGGAAAAAAGGAGCAGGAGTTGGAGACTCAAAAGTTGGGAGACGTAAGGGATCCGGGAAAAAACCAGAAGCAGATGACAGCCGCACACAAAAGGACATCGATAGCTAACACAGCTGCAAATGTAATGGAAATTGAAGGGCTCCCCCCTGCCTTTTTGGAATCCTGCTTCCTGCACCTTGGCTTCGTGTCAAGTGCGGCGGCGATGATGCCAGAGAAGTATCTGAATAAAAAATAATGCAATGATACGGAAAAATTAAAAACATTAAAACCAGGGAAGGAGCGGATGGCTAAGCGTTAAGAGGAAAAACGTTTTGGCTAAGCGAACAACGAAGCTGCAAATACCCTATATCATGTATCAAGATTTCTTATTCTTATTATTAAGTGGACTAAGTACTGTAAATACCCAATTTAATTGCATTAAAATAATCTGCATTTACAAATTAAGTAAAATATTTCTAGTAATTAAAAATGTGTTTTTTTCCAAAGGAAGATTATTTCAGAATTGTTTTGTTTAATATTTCATAGTTTTTAGTAAATGCATAAAATAAGCTTTTTAATAGAAAGAATTTATTAGGTAAAATATATTAATATTATCGGTTTTTTAAAGTAAAATAAACCACTTTTAAGCAAATAATTAAAGCGTGTTAGTGCTTAACCAACTAAATTTAAATTATTTAGTAAAGAACCCAAATATACGGCACAGAAAAGTGAACCTACTTTCTGTCAGGGCATAAGTAATAAGGAAATCTCGAATGGGCGGCAGCTTCAGTTCTAATGACACGACCGCAGACCAGTTCAAGTTGCCTCGGCTCAGAAGCAAGGCTCAAATTTATGGCTGCAATTATGGCCAGGGTCTTGCCAGCGTCAGCAATAATTGTGCTTGAAATTTGCATAAAAAAATTTAAGTAGTTGGAAAAAAGGAGATGCGACCCACAGCTTTCCCCCTAAAATTCCACACCTCAACCCTGGACTTTTAAAAATCTGATTCAAAGCTGTCCGTACACACACCCACTTTGCTCTGTCCTTGGGTTTGCTCATCGTTTCAGTTTCAATTGACGTGTAATCCTGCCTTGTCCTTGGCATTTTGCGTGCAGCCACCAAGGACAACTCGATAATGCTCTCTTTTTCCCGCTCGGCGGGTGGGATAGTGGGTGGTTTCGCTGGGGTTCGGTGGATGTCAAAGTCAAGGCGAAAAGTGCGCGTGCAAGGACTTCAAGGACTTCCACTGACACTTAGCTTAGTACAGCGAATATTGATTTAGTTTTTGTTATTTGCTCTCGCTTTTCTCTTTCTGTGGGAGCTTTTTTCCGAGATTTAATTAGCGTTGGCAGTGTTTAAATTGAAATAGTAGCTGTCATGTGTGGGTGAGGAAGTTGTAATGGATAGTTCTTGCTGCGGAAAAGAATAGGGAATAATTCACAAAAATGGGAATTTAAACTTAATCAATTCTATTTAATTGTATAGATTTTCCAATAGTGCTGGATAATGGATACACTTTAATTTCATTGGTCTCCAGAAATTCAATCAGCTAAACCCATTCACTAACTGCTCGAAAATGTATTTCCACCTAACTCCATCCCGAATTCCGATTGATTTGTCTCCGTCTTCGCCAACGAGCAACAGCTGCATACAAAAGAGGCGGGCTTCCTATTTTAATTTGGTTAGAAAAGTTTTCCCGCCCAGAAGGATGCAGACGTATCTTAAATTAGATACAAGACGTCCACAATTGAATGACCAAACAGGCGTCTTTTGCTGCTGCACTTTTCTAATTTTCTCTCTTAAGCTGAGCAGAAATTTCCCCACTCAGGACAATAAAACTTTTCTTGCGCTTCCTTTCCCAAGCTGCAACCAATTGCAATAAAAGAAAACTTATCTTTTGTATATATACGTATATAAATTTGTGGTATGCCACAGAATTGTTTGGTTTGGGCAAGAGGAAAGGAAAAGAAAACTTTATGTTGGCTGAGCTGATAAATTCTTGCCGTCTCGGACTTGATAAAAAGGCAACGAAGGATGCCTCCTCTTAAGACATTCAATTGAACAAATTCCGAGGCAAAGTTTCCTTGGACTATCGGAGCTCCTTCCTCCCAGGACTTCTGCATAAATTGCATATAATTGCTTTGCCTGGGACTCAGCTCCTCCAGAGATTTATGCGCACATGCTCTGGGTCCGTTTCTTCGTCTCGCTGGTGAAATGATAAAAATTTTATTAAAACAAAAGCTGCATAAATATATTCTCTCAAATTGCGTTTGTTCAGCTGCCCGCTGTGCACTTTTATACACTGAAAAGTAATAGTATACACCTTTAACAAGGCTAGAAAATACATATTTAAAAATTTAAATAGAGTAATCTCTATTTTTCCTTTGTTATCATGGATAACTTATCAAATCTAAAAACAAGTACTAGCTCAAAGTTTTACTTTCGTTTTAAAATGTGAGTTTTTCGAGTGTACAATGCTCTATTCGCAGTATCTTATATGTTTCTTTATATGGCATAATTAGATTTGATGTCCCGCGGTTCATTTGGCCTGCAACTCCTCCACCTCCCAGCACTTTTGCTCAGATGGCTTTGCTTTCATTCACACTTTGGTAATCCGCTTTTGCCATGGATATTTTTATGACTTAATACGTTTTATTTCATTGCAGACGGGACAGGACTGTGGAAATAAATCTTCCGTGAGCGTCATCACCAATTCAAATGTCCTTTCGCTTGACCAGAGCTCAACTCGGTTTATATCAGTTCACGCTGGGGTTCCAGTCCTGCGACATTTGTGGCCATTTTCCCGGCATTCCTTGCTCCTGTTTCGGTTTATTATTGACCAGTTTGGCTGGGATTATTATTACACTCACACAATGCTGACAGTTGGCCATTGATTTATTAGCCGTCTTTGGCATTTTCATTCACTGTTTGCGGTCTCCAGTCAGCGTCTTCTCAGTGTCTCAGTTGGTTGTCCTTTACTGCTCTCTTCGTGGGGATTCCCACTCCTTTGCTTTTGTGATTAAGGCATTGACAGTTTGCGAAGGGTCAAACCGTCTGCATAATGGGATAAAGTAGCAGTAATTCGAAAAGTGAAGAAAAGGGAATTTGTCATGAAATTCACCCAAAACAATAATTGTCTTGAGGTTATTTAATTTGTGCAGGGTAGTTTGAGAAATTATTACAGGGGAGCTATTTTTAATTAATTACTTATAAATATAATTAAAAGAAAAACCTTCGCCATTTCTATTTGGAAAAGTAATTTGAAATGTTTTATAAAAAAGGTAAAATAAATAAATGATTGAAAAATCTTTTTTATCACTAAACAAATTGTTTTAAGTTAAGTCAGAAAATTACTAAGAAATCCACCGCAGATGTCTCGAAAGTTACTTTTCATGGCATTCCAAAATACAATAAATAAATGGGAATTCAAATTAAAGAGGACCGGCAGCTAAATAAAAGTACCAGAGACATTCCGGCTCCAAATGAGCTATCTAACAGATGCCGTGCAGGAGCGTTTGGCAAATTGCAAAAGTTGCAGACGCACGGGCGAAAAACAGACGCCAGCGCAGTTAAAAGTAACAATAAAAACCGTTTGCAATGTTTGAGATAAAAATTAAAAGACGACGTCATTTAGTCTGAGTCTCACTGTTCCCGCTTCCACACACATATATCCAACTCGATGCCCCAGAGAGAGATCTGGATGCGATGGTCGCGTGTGTGCGGCCCTTAAATGGCACACAAAATAGACATTAAAACCTACAGCGGTTGCGATACGGTTCCAGGAGTCCAATCCCCACCCGAAACCTGTCCACCCCTCACTAAGTTGGTCCACAACACGTTGACGAGGTGTGTCCACTCAGAGAAATTTCACAGAACTTGAAGTGAAGTCCTAGCTTGATTTGTCTTGGTTTCAATCGACTTCTATAGGCTTTCCAAATTGTAAATTCTGTCTTTCTTCAGGTAATAAATTTTAAGTTTTATTCTTTGTATACCTATTAATATATATTTACAAAAATAAGGTAATAAATTTCAGGTTTTATACCGGACTAAATTTGTATATCTATAATGTATTTTTCAAAAATATAATTTTTCTTTGAGTGTTATCGTTTTTGTGCCCTTGATCCTGGGCCGGATTTTGTTTAATTTTATTTGCCCGTGGCTTAATGTAACTTTTATTGTTTTCGGTTTCGGTTTTGGACTTTCGGCTAGGAAGTTCCTTTATTTTGGGGACTGGAGACCATCGACCGTCTGGGGGCCAGTGTCATAAATTCGATTTCTGCAGCATAATTTAGGGCGCTTTGGCATTGATGTTTTGTGCTGATTAGATTTAAGCACGGCACGGGACAGAAGCGTTTTAATTGTTCCATTCGGGGCATTCAACGTCACCTCATCAGCAGCATTTACACGTAATGGCCTCGTTAAACTGACTTTTGGACTGATGAAATCCTGACAGATCCAGATCCAGATCCAAAGCCAGATCCGAGACAGCCTCGAATGGACGCCATTAACTTGCGTTTAATTGTCTGCACTTTTACGAGAAGTGCCAGGGAGCTG
Organism: Drosophila prostipennis; assembly: GCA_037075205.1. Classification (NCBI taxonomy): domain Eukaryota; kingdom Metazoa; phylum Arthropoda; class Insecta; order Diptera; family Drosophilidae; genus Drosophila; species Drosophila prostipennis. The sequence continues at coordinate 21,908 of JBAMCJ010006545.1, forward strand.
GCTAAAATTTAGGTAAGCCAAGGAGTGGAATAATCGTCGCCTGGCCAAAGCTCATGTGGCCAAGGAAAATGCCCTATCTTATGGCTTTTAGACAGGCGCTTTTATGGCGGGCCAAGAAGTGACTGGCTGTAAAATGAAGCGAAATGCATTCAAACACCTTAGGAAAAAGGGCAATTTCATACTGGCCGATGATGGTTGGATAAGGATAGAGATTTTCAGTTGGTGTGGAAAAACAGATGGCAATAAAGGGTGGTAAAAGTTTTGGTAGTAATATAATGAGTTTTGGTGTGGTTAGCCCTTTTTCGGTGAAATGTACACCTTCAACATGAAATTAGTTGCATATTATTACGGATTATTCTTTAAAATTATTTGCAAATAGAAATAATATACCTCTATACAATTGAAATTTAATTTGAATAAACCAATTAGCTTGCCTTCTAAATATTCTTATTATTCAGCTTTGGTTTTCTTCAAATTTATTATGCAATACATTGTACGATAAAAGTAAATTAATCAGTTAAAAAAAATTATAAAAAAAGAAACCTCAGATATCAAGAGTTATCGCTTGTAAGAGGTACCAATCATATTTATAGTTACACCCGCATTAAAGTCTCTGGAAACATTAAAAGTAATTGCAACAATACATTTTGCTTCATTGTGGACATTTCATTACAACTCCGCATTGAATCTGAATAAAGATCAATTCATGTCCCCGGCAATAACTTTTACAACGACTGCAGTTAAATCATAAGCCGACCCCTATGCCCACTCCCAGATTTCCCTTTCCCAGACTTCCCCCTTTCCCCAGTTGAGAAACCTGCCCAGTTTGATTCGTGACCAGCAAAGTAATGCACAGATTTCGTATTTCCATTCGGAAAGTAACAAAAGAAGCCGCCCAGCAGCACTTTTATGACTGACTGAGCGACTTGCAACAAAATTGAATTTTATGAATGGGTATTTATGAATTTTATTCTCCGTAAGTTATAAAAAAAGCTCTTAGTTCTATACTTTTAGGGTGGTGGACTGCGACTCCGATGGCAAGTCGAATTCCACGAATGAAATTGAACATGACAACTGCGATGAAACTTGTTCTGCAAAGATCCCCTTCTAATGTCTTAACAGTGGAATAAAAACATATATTCTTGGGACGGAACTAATAAATTTCGTTTCTTTATGAATTTACATTTTTTTAAATATAATGAAAATATAATTAAATACACATATTTATTTTTAAATAATTTTCTGAAGTATAATGTTTCTAATTAATTTTCTGTAATATTTGGTTTCAAATTAATTTCTTTCTCAATTAGAAAGGAGTTTAATTCATTAACATAATAGATCTAAGCATTCACAACATAAAAAACCAATTAACTTTAAACATTTGAAATTATTTCCCCTTTTGTCCAACTGTCTTTGTTTAAATCTATCCAGCTATTAAAAACGCCAAAAATGCGACGCCATCTTTTGAAATCTCTTGAAAAAGTTTCCCATTTCTATCCATCCCAGTATCCATTCCAATTTCCTTGGTTTTGCGACCCCCATTAGAAATTTCAGCCATTTAACTGCAAGGCAAACAATCGTAAGAAATGCTTTTATATCAACCGAGAATATAATCCGGCACACAAATTTTTAAGACCTATTCGCCTAACGCTCGAAATTAATTTCACTAACAATCGAAATGAATGTCAAAGGTGGAGGGATGATTTCAAGGGGGAAAAGACATCCTCCAAAGCTCAATGAAGCGCTTAACCATTAAAATCAATCAAAGCACAAATTTATTAGGCAGCTACATTGTGAGAGAAAGGAACGAAAAGACAGCAGCGAGTTTTTATTAGAGACACAAGTATGCACCATAAAAAGCCCGAAACTGGCAATGAAAAATCAAATCAGCCAAAAGCGATCCAAAAATTATGACCCGCCCAATAAGAGGAATAAACTGTCCAAAGATAAACCCCTTGAAACTCGAGATTGCGGACAATTGTCCCAAATGGTCAGCTCTAATTCATACTTTAATGGGGTGTTCTCAAAAGATCCCCACCCATAAAAAATTACTTTTGCATTCGTTTTGGCTCATATTTTTCGTCTCCCTACTCAAATTCTTTTTAGTGTGGTAATTAAAATTCATTTGTCATACTTTGTAACTTTTTAACAATGGTTTCAAATAAATTCAGATCTTGACTCGTTTATGGGTATATTAAAATCAATTTAGCATTCAGTTTGACATCATTATTTTTTAGGGCTCTTGGGCAACATTGTATTGAATTAGTAGGATTATATTTTAAAAGAACATAAATCTTTAGAAAAACTTAACGTGAACACTAAAAATCGATACAAAACAAATGTTTCTCTTGAATAAATAACGAAAATGAAAACATACACATTTTATACTAAGAAATCCCTCGCCCACCAAAAACTTCGCCTACCCCCCAAAAATTGTTCTCCAAGATTGCACATTCTCCCTTGTGTACAACAATTTCTTCGGGAAACTTTTCATTTTCGCCAACAAATGTTACCAACAAACGAGATACAAAGAACACAACGCCATTCGTCTGCATTGGCAATTTTTCTTGCTGGCCTGCCTCACTATTTGAATATCTTCCCCGACTTTTCATTAGCGCCAACTGTTCAAGGGAGAGAAATATAACAAAAATATGCAAATTTGGTTTTGGCAAAGTCACGATCTTGGGCAAACAATTTGCTGATTACGCGCCAGGAAGCAAGCCGCGCAGGATGAGGAATTGTTGTCATTTTCGCAAACGCATTGATAAAATGATTGATTACCCGCAGCCGTCAACGACCCTCTCCTTTGCGAAAATGCAAACATTTTGCAATCAAATTAACTCTTTAGACGCTTAAGCTGAAAAAAGGAATTTATAAAAAATTGTAAATGGCCAAAACCATTAAAATTATTAAAATCATGCTTGCTTCGAGGGGTGGTTGGCGAAAAAACAGGGCGTGTCCTTTGAAATTTATCAACTCGCTCGGCAATGATATGCAAAATCATTTCCGCTTTCCGTCTTTCGGCTTTTTTTTTGGTTGCGCATTTGCCGATTGAAGGGATTATCGAGAAAATATGCGCATCTCTCCGCTCAATTGAGTTGGTTTACCTATTTTATGTTAAAGCAGCTAAATAAAAAGAATACCTTTGAAATTATGCGAAGCTTTGGACGACAATGATACGTTAGAAATTAAATGTTAACAATAATTATAATAAAAATTAAACAAATATTAATAAAGTTTATAAAGACTTATAATTTAATATTGATTGCATTTTGGGATTCTTGTAAAATTCAGAACCAGGTATGGTTTCTGATTTTCAACATTTAAAAAGGTCATAAAAGTTCTTCATCATCAATATTAAAATCCACTAGACACGAAAATTAAATGGTTTCACAATTGGGAACTAAACATATCATCGTTCTTGTCCATTAGTGCTAATTCCCATCAGCTATCAAAATACGATTACAAAGCAACGAATAGAAAAATATTCACATATTTGCATGTTCTCCGGTAGTACTTTTTGTTAGTTATTTTTCCTCACTAATTACCCGCCGACTACTAAGCCCACCCACCGATTATCGCCCACTACCAATTACCAGGTTCCATTCACCTTTTTGGGGGCCAACAGAGGCAGTCAGCAAATAACAAACAACAAAGCGACATTGCCTCGAATGGGTTTGGGGATTCGGATTCAGATTCGGAATAGGAATGAGTATAGGTCTGGGGCATACGTCAGAAGTCTGACGCTTTGGCGCAAAACGTTATGATTAATGAGTGAATTATGCGCGAATAAACAGCAAAGGCAGCGAAGCAGGAGTCATGGCCTGAGCCAAACTGAAACTTCTCTTTGTCTGGCTTGTTGGTTTGTGTTGTAGCTATTCCGTATATATTTAATACTCTCCCCTAGGGTTTTTCTGTTCTAATCAGTAGGTGAAGGAGCACTCAAGTACTTTCTTATTTTAATACTAGTTTAATATCAATTGGTTTAAAACACAAAATATACAATTAAATAAATAATTCTTAAATGCTTTTTAAATATATTTCGACTCAACTTTATAGAAAAACTTTCATTAAAATCAAAAAAATTATTAACTTTTTTAAAAAATGTTTGAAATATTTTTTTTTTCTTTTACATACTGATTGTAGTGCGAAGAAATGGCACAGCAAGAGTATTTGAGTCTTCGATTTTCGAAACCGGCTCTTTCTAGTTGTATTTTTTTCCTTTGATGGGTAACATGCCGGCAGCAAATTTGCTCCAGCAGACGGCGGCGCGCAGTTCAAATGATTATGCACAGAAATGTTGTATGAATTTCGCTCTTTTTGTGCATTTTTTCCTGAGCTACCTTTTGAGTTGCACAACGCGACGTATACGCAATAAATCTTGATCCCTTTGGGTGGGAGTCGCTTACAATATGCAAACAGCTGCTCCGAACCGTGTCCTGTTCTGTGTCATTCGCCAACGGCAAAAAGTTCTCATCTTTTATTTATTTTAGATTTTTAATAATCATTTTCGCAGCCTCCGTTGTTTTTTTCGCAACATTTTTGTTTCATGTTTTTAGCTGCCGTATTTTTTCGTTGCGCATTTTAATGAATTTGTTGTTAATATATGAGTATAGAAATATAAATTTATATCCCATTCTTCACGCTTTTCGCGAGACTCTTTTGTTGCTGACATCGCTTTTCCACTCTGCCCTTTCTTTTTTTTGTCTGTTTCCGGTTCGTTTTTGGGTAAATTTGCGCTTCGCTGCTAATTAAAAATTGTGTCTATTTGCATATTTGTAGCTCAGCATCGGTAACGCCCAGCGGCCAGCTTGGACCTGCATCTGAGTTTTGTCTGCCCGCCTGTCTCCTGCAAGCTTCCCCACCCAATCCTCAAAAACCAGCCACCCAGCCAGAAATTCTCCCCGCCTGTCTTATGCCTTTTTGTAAATTTCTTTACCGCAAAAGAGGCTGATTTTTATAGGACCTAAATTATTTTCAGTTTTATAATATTGTAAAAAAATGTAAACTTAAATGACAATACAAAAGACTAAATTGTTTTAAATTATTGTATTTTAATTTTTTCTAAAATTTAAGCCGAGAGTGAATTCAGATGGATATTTTATTGACCATTAAGTCCAACACCACTGCTTTTACTCCGCAAATTACTTCTTTTTTTTTAAAGAACATTGGTACCTTTAAAGGTCATTTAGGGGTGTTTGAAGGACGTGAAAATTCCACCCAAAATTATTTATACAATTATCGAATATGTTCTTAATTGACTTAAAACTTTGTATATGTATATGTATGTATGTATGCACTTCGAAAAATACATTGTAATATCTACCAATCAAACCGGAAA